>CM038483.1:2118751-2292942 GCA_021464305.1 Kandelia obovata | reverse complement strand
CATTGAATGCATCAATTTTTATTGAGCACATATTTGTAATTTATCTAATAAGTTAAAAATAATTCACGTTTAGTCAAATTTGGAAGTATACACTTTAAGGATCAAAATTCATATATGTACTTTAAAAGCATCTTATGTTGCATTAGATTTTTAAACTTCCATTAAAACAAAAAAAAAAATCCTTATCCTTTAGATATAATTGTTTTTTGAGTTCTTTCTTAAACTTATTCTAAGTCCAAATCAAGTTGAAATCTTACATAGAGTTATTAAATCTCATAACCACCAAAAGAAAACATCATCAATAAGTTAAGAGTCATAAAATGTAACTTAGTCATTTCTTTGGTACAAGTCATCATAATGTATATTTCCATGTCTGATAGGAAATTATCAATTTCATGTCATTTTGATTACCACCATATGATTTTGACGTAAGTATCTTAATTTTAAAGGTTCCTTTATATCTAATGTCCATCAATGAATGTCTTTTTGCATATATCAACAATTTTATACTCATCTATTTAAGCTTAAAACTTTGCAAGCATAAAACATTTTACTTAAAAGGTTTATTACTGTTACTACATAAGATTTCACCTATTAGGTGTTGAAGGAAAAACATCTTTAATCTCTTGGAGTTTCATAAATCTTTTTGCAATTCTTGCTTAAGGATTTTACAAGAAATATAATGTGAATTTCCCTTTTTTACAATGAAAGATAAATGAATTCTGCTTTCAATTTCATTTTTACTTATATAATCAATTATTAATAATTATCATCTTATGTAGTAAATATCATGTAAGTGACCTTTTTCTTAAAAATAACCATAGAATGCAAATAAGGGATAGGAATAAATTTAACATATATTCAAAAAGATTCATATCTAACACCATTTTAATAGTTATACTTACGTGTAATTAAGAAATTAGTCAAACCTTTTTACAAATTTAACTATAATTTCACCAAATAAGTTATGTGTTCTAAAAGCATGACAACATTATTAACAATTATTAGCTATTCGTGTCCTTTAAAGACTTTTAAACCTAAACTCCCTGTTTCATCACTTGAGGTGAAGTTATGTGTTACCTTTGTACCCATTATGGTTTTACTACACTTCCCAACAAGTATTAACTTAACATGTATAAGCTCTTTCTTAGGCTAGCCTTAGGATATAGTTATAAGCGAATAAAAGAGTTCTAATATACATATTGTTCATGAAAATTTCTTTGTATTTTTTCCTCAATTACGACACTTATGAAAGATTTGTCAACTCTTTCCTTTAGATTATGTTGAGAATAGTAATCTCTATCTCCATCACCTTTGTACTCTTTAGAATTTTTCATGCTTGTGTCTTTAATTTTGTTAAGTTTAGGTTATTTAACAAGGATTAGGTAATAATAATGGTAAACACAATATCTTTGACATTTGAATGCATCAATTTTTATTGAGCACATACTTGTAATTTATCTAATAAGTTAAAAAATAATTCACGTTTAGTCAAATTTGGAAGTATACACTTTAAGGATCAAAATTCATATATGTACTTTAAAAGCATCTTATGTTGCATTAGATTTTTAAACTTCCATTAAAACAAAAAAAATCCTTATCCTTTAGATATAATTGTTTTTTGAGTTCTTTCTTGAACTTATTATAAGTCCAAATCAAGTTGAAATCTTACATAGAGTTATTAAATCTCATAACCACCAAAAGAAAACATCATCAACAAGTTGAAGAGTCATAAAATGTAACTTAGTCATTTCTTTGGTACAAGTCATCATAATGTATTATTCCATGTCTGATAGGAAATTATCAATTTCATGTCATTTTGATTACCACCATATGATTTTGACGTAAGTATCTTCAATTTTAAAGGTTCCTTTATATCTAATGTCCATCAATGAATGTCTTTTTGCATATATCAACAATTTTATACCTCATCTATTTAAGCTTAAAACTTTGCAAGCATACCAAACATTTTACCTAAAAGGTTTATTACTGTTCTACATAAGATTTCACCTATTAGGTGTTGAAGGAAAAACATCTTTAATCTCTTGGAGTTTCATAAATCTTTTTTGCAATTCTTGCTTAAGGATATTAATATGTTCCCTTATGTTACCAATTGTCATATCTATCTTTATAAAGTTTGTTTTAAAGGCTTTTATCACATCTGGGGACTTTTATTTTCTTATTGTTTCATAGGTGTTGTGATCCTTTTTACTTAGTGGTATTTACTTTCTAGAAATTTTTCCTTAATGAAAAACTTTTAACAAGCAAAAATTAATTAACCAATAGTTGCATAAAATTTATGACCAAGGGTCTAATATCACAAGTCATAACCTTATAATTTAATAAAATAAATCGTGCAACATTTAACCAAATTGACTCATTAATAGGTAACTAAATATATTTTTTTCTCAAACAAAAAACTTTCTCATAGAGAATAGTTAAGATGTGACAAATAAACTATACGAGAAAGAAGATAAATGAGGTTAAGAAAGAATGCCTTTTATTGCATATTTACACTTGAGAAAGATTTTTGGGGGATGCTTATAAATAAAAAGCAACAATGTATTTATAGTCCTCCACACCTTAATCAACAACTTAGATTGATTTGATCTAATAATTAATATTCTCTTTCTAAAAGTTTCTAGTATACTTCATCAAAATATTTAGTTTTACTTACATTTTTAAATATTTCCTACATTACATGCATATGTACAAAGTGTCTATATACATATAAAGTATTTTACACATTATATTGTTCTTCCTTACTGTAGAGACTATAAAATTTCACAACACTATGATATAAATAAGTCCTACAATTTTTCAAATTTTGCTTTTAATTAGTATTTTTAACATTAATAGTTTATATCATTACATAACAATTAAATTCATAAATTATCATCACATACTTTAAAATTTAGTAAATAACTAATATAAAATTATTGTAGAATATTATTTTAATTTTATAAAACACTTAAAAGTATATAAAGACCATATTACTAAACAAAATACATTAAGAAAAGAATTAGATTCATTTCATGTTAAAGTGAAATTATATATTTTATTAAATGCAATTAGATTACTAACTTTGAAGACAAAGATTTAAATGAATTCATCTTTATAAAATTTGATAAATAACTAAGTAATTCAATTATTTTATTATTATTTATGAATTTAATGCTTCAAATATACTTAATTAGATCAATTGTAATGTAGTTAATATGAGAGAAATTTAATTTACTACAATATTCATACAATGAACTTTGAAATATTTAGTTAATATACAAATGAATTCTAAATTTTGCATGTTTTCATAAATCTACTACCACTTTGAAAAAGTAACAATTTGTCTTTTATAGATGTTTTGGTTATAAATTTAGTACATCATTAACTTATATTAATAATTTCTATTAACTTACACAAATGGCATGTCTACATGTAAAAATTTGAATATGGCATGCCACAAGACATTTAAGTTAAAATTTAAAAAATAAAAATATAAGTAAATACAAAAACAAAATAAGAAAACATTGAAAAAAAAAAAACTTTGTCCTTGTCTTTTCTCTTTTCCTTAAAAAATGAAATAAGATTTTAAATGGGTCATTGCTAGCTAAATTGATGTGAATAAGGTTGTTCTAAGCACAAGTTTCACAAATGGCACAAACTTTTATGGAGAATTTGATATACATGAATAATAACAATTTCCTTAATATTAACACAATGAAAATAATAAATATTGGATAATGACTTGTAAATACATTCATCTAATTTGAATAATCAATTATTGTGCACATACACCTAAGCCAATGTTGATGAAACAACGTCTATTATCAATACATAAAATAATTACAATTACACTACATTATATCAAATAACTTATTTTTTCACTTTTTTTTTCTTTGTTTTGTAGTTGTTTTAGCTTGTGTTTTTTCTTTTTAATACACTTTAACCAATAGATATAATCACTGCCTGAAAAAAGTGAGAGCACCTTATTAATTTCATTACATACACAAGTATCATAAGTATTTTTGTTTTATCCTTTTTTTTCTTAGGATTTTTTAATTACAAGTTTAAAACATTAAATTTTTTTCATTTATCTTAATAGCTAATGGTCATCTTATTAGCTCATTTGAATTTTTTTTGGTATGTTTTTTTTCCATGAATTGTTTTATTTTAGTTTTAATTTTTATTTTTTACGAAAGAAAAATGAGAAGAAAAGGTGAAGAGAAACATTTTTATGCTTTTATTCCAACTATTTGTTTAACTTTCATTTGAATGTTATATAACATGTTATGCTATTAATCTTTTATGCATAAATATGTCACGTGTCTAAGTTAATGGAATCTATTAACATATATTGATGACATGATAATTTTTTTTATTTAAATTTAGCACTATATTGTAAAAAAATTTAATTCATGACTTATTTATATGTCAAACTTAAAATGTTTGAACTCACATTGAAAACATACATTACCATTACTAATAAATAACATAAATTAATCATAAAATACCTTATTCAATTAAGAAAATCATATTACTATAATACATTAATTATATCTAGTATTGTAGAAAAGTATAACATCATTTTTAATACATATTTATAAGATTTGAATATAAAGATTAGATGAAAAAAATTGACTTGAGCCAAATAATCCTATTTAACTCATCTAAAGTTAACCTAACATATCACATGTCAACTTAAAAAATAATGATTCATAACCCAAAATAGTCAACTAACTCAAAATTTGAATAATATAAAACTCGATTATTATGAAATTTGAATAACTTTCTAAAAAACCTAAAATTTTAATAATTCAATTTTAAAAAACTTAAAACTTGAATAACTCAAACCTAAATTTTAAAGGACCTAAAACTTAATATATTGAAAATTTAATGGTTCTCAAACTTAATATACTTAAAATTTGAATAATATGAAACATGATGCATAAAAAATATTTGAAATTAGCTTAAAACATAATTATTATTAACCCCAAATATTTGACTAATTCAAAATCTCAATAACATGGACTCAAAATAACCCAAATCCTAATTATCATGAAACTTGAACAACCTCATTTTTTAAAACTCAAAATGAGAATAACCCAATTTTAAAAAATCTAAAACCTAAGTAACCTAAACCTCAATTCTTAAGAACTTGAAATCTAATTTATTAAAAATTTGATGAACCTTAAACTTGATATACTTGAAATGAGAAGAATTCAAAATTTAATGTACCTAAAACATGATAAAGTTTAGATCTCATGTATTAAAACTCAACAAATTTGAAACCTTATATGGTTGAAATTCAAAATACCTTAAATTTGGATTTTTGGAGGACCAAAATAATATAACCAAGGTCCAACCAAATTTGTTAATTTGCCACCTTTGGTAAGAATTCTCATATGGAAAATTGTATTAAATATATCAAAAGTTAAAAGAGTTATGCAAAATTAATAAGCGGTTAACTAGTTTCCAAATTAATATGGCTCTAAATAAACTAAATTATATAATAATAAATGTTAAAATTGTTATAATAGTAGTTAGTGTTAACAAACCATTCCACTTAAAAATTTAAATTGTTTGATGAAGTTTAAGAATAAATCATATATTAAATTCTAATATATTTTCTCATAAAAATGCCTATTAGGCTAAAGGCAAACTCTCCTTATATGTAAAAATTCACGATTAAATGTGAAGGTAACATAGTTTAAATATAAAATTACTTAATCATAAAGACTCTTAAATTATGTCAAAAAATTATTTTACTCAAAAGTTTAAACTAATAAATGAAATCTAAAAATGTCATTATATATTAATTTTGAACAATTAAAGGTACAACAAATGTGTTTATGTGTTTGTGATAATGATAAAAAAAGTAACCAAAAACAAAAATATTTGAAATAGAAAAATCCTAATTGGAAAAATAATACTTTTAGGGAAATAACTTTAAATTGATTGTTGCTTCTTTTTTTTTTTTTTGTTGGCTTTGATTTTTTTAAAAAGTTAAAAAATAAAAAATTACAATGTATATGTCACTATTTATATCCCTTCATATACAGAATAACTCATATCCTTTTTTTCTCTCTCTTGAATTAATTTTAGAAAGACAATTGATAATGGGTCGACGAAAGGTTGAAATGGCGATGGTGAAAGACCGCAGCTCTAGACAAGTGACTTTCTCTAAGCGTCGGATGGGCCTTTTTAAGAAAGCTAATGAGCTTGCTACCTTGTGTGCTTGCCAAATTGCCTTAGTTGTTTTCTCTCCCGGTGGCAAGCCATATAGTTTTGGTCACCCTGACATTGAGACGGTTGCTGAAAGGTTTCTAAATCAAGAAAATAAGCACAAGGGGGCTAAAGTCCAAGATTTTGTCGATCCTCAACAAAAAGCCAGGGTGGAGAAGCTTAACGACGAATTGAATGAGATCCTCAAACAACTTGAAGAAGAGAAGAAGAGAGGAGAATTCCTTGATGAAATGATGAGGCAAGACAAAGGGTCCTTAGAATCTAAGGCAACTGAAGAGATGGGCATGGATGAATTGTTGGAGATGAAAGAAAAACTTGAGGCACTTCGAATCAACGTAAAAACGCGTATGATCGAAGCTGAGGCATCCTCTTCATTGTTACTCTTATCAAAAAAGCCCCCCAAAGATGTATTAAAGGAACCTGTCGAAGAAAATAGTTAGCAGTTGTTTAAAATAACTTAAATGTAAACTTATAATGACACCCTCTTTAATAAGATTGAAATAATGATAATAAAGCAAGATGGTTGGCTCTTTTAAATGTAATTATCTTGATACATTTTCTCAATTTTAATTAGCATGCTTAAAGGTGTTAAGAGATAACATAATTTGAGAAACCTTTATATCCAATTCGCATTTTCAAAAAAGTTAAATAATTTGTAACTCTAAATTAAAGTAGCTTAAATTCAAAATAATCCAATGCATTAATCTAAATTCAAAAACTTAAAATATGAAAAGATGGATTCATGAAATTATTAGATCCTACTAATTTGATGGAAAAGAAAATAAGTCTTTTTTTTTTTAATATAAAAAAAACTCTCATTAAAATTAATATTACTTACAAAATATTTTTAGTAGTTTTTTAAAAATGGAATTTATTTTTTTTCCTTAATTTTAAAGATTTTAGGTATCCACAATTTAGATTGATTTTTAACAAAATGAACAGAGTTTTTATAACCTTAGTAAACATATATATTATTCAATTTGAGTATCAACTTCTATTTCATACAAAAGTCAACTTCTGTTATTCATTTAGTTTTTAACTTTGAAACCTAAGAATGGAGATAATTGACAAAGTGAACATGTTCTCCACCTTAAAAAAAATAAGGTTCCATTATTTCATTCTTTACAAACTCCCTAATATTCCTAACATCAATGACCTATTGTTTACCAAACTTAATAGGTAAACATAGTGTGGCATGCCCATGTTTGCTTAGAGTAACCAAACAATGCTGTGGATCTTCCATCGCATTTCACTGTTGTCTAAAGTGCACACATCTGAATTGCAACATTATCTTGCTCCCTTTTTCTGAAGGGTGTGATTTTATGGTCAGAGGATGGCTAAACTTTGATGTTTATTTCTATTTTTTGTTTTTGAATTTTTTTAAAACTTTTACTACAAATAAGTAAATATGTAATTAAATTAATAAATAAGAGAGAATGTACAAGTTTTGAAAATACCAATTAACATATAATTACATATATATTTTTTTTGTATTTTTTTGTACATTTTATTATTTTAATCTCATAATTACACATCATACTACTTTTGGTAGAAAAACTAAAATTTTGAATTCAAAGTTTTTCTTTCTTTCTTTTTCTTTTTATCGAGTAAGACTCACTTTCTTGTTGGTTATTTGTCTCTGACTGTAAACCTTTCCTGTGTTTTTTAGAGATAAATGTATCCTCAAATTTGCCTATTTTTTGGTAAACTTTTCAAATCCAACCGACGTCTACCCTTTTCCGGGATATTTCTCACAGAGAGTGGCCCTGCGCACTTTTCAAATCCTACATCAATCTAATATAAAAATACGACATAAATTATAATATTTAAGAGTTTTTCCACATGTTAACTTCATTTTTAGGCAGAAAATCTATAGTGAGAATTGGGACCTTTTTGCATGGCCCTCGTAGCTCTCGTAACCATGGATTGGACCAACCTAAGAAAAAGTTTGCACTCAATGAAGCCCATATTGTCAAGCCAGGGCTCATATGAGTTTGACGTCTTAATGGAGAATACTTTCAACTTGCCTTCTCTTTTTTCTTTTTTCTTTTTTCTTTTTTATTTTTCTCAACTTGCATGTTAAAGCTTCAAATATTCATACCAAAAGGCGGAGTTGTGTCGGACACAGCATTGACTGGACAACATGACAAGGCGGGTTTTGGCTGCCAATTGTAAACTAGTATCAGAGTTACGCAACTTTTTCATAGAGCATGACCAGCCCAAGAAGGCAGAGTAGAGTTGGAAAAATGATGGTGTCCCGAGCTTTAAAGACCAAGCAAGGCCAACGTTTTGGAGCCAATTTAGATTTTTGATACCAAAAGTAAAATTATGACACATTTCGCTGCTTTAGTGGGTGTGCCGGGGGGGGGGGGCACATGAATGGAGCTCTATCGAGCAATTTCTTGAAACTTGCCGGAAAAAGTCATGACCAACTCATCATCTGCATTTCCATTTGCTTACTTTTTTTTTTTTTAACGCCAAAATTATGATTCATCTCAAAAAACCAAGAGCTTTGTTACACTTAAGTACTCAATTTAATGCATATCAAATTTTTAGATATATATATTATAGCATTATGATTATTTGATACACAATTTTTCATTTTATTATTAATTTATTCCTATATTAAAAATTATAAATATATAATTAATAATTATCGTGAAGGTATAATTGTATTTATTAGGGGCTCTAGTTTGCTATTTTGTTGAGTATGAATAGCATCATTTGCATGTACTATATAATTAATTATCCATCTAAGGTAAAGTTGCAAGATGAAAAGAAAGTTACTTTTTATCTACTTGAGATATAGGCCTCCAATGGAGGACCAGTCAAATGTTTAGCAACATTTGGGTTCATGAATATGGGGGCTTATGAGTTATAATTCTTGAAGAGGGTGTCGAGGAAAGAACCCAAATCGTCTTTTCCATACCTAAAACAAGCACATATATTTTTCCCGTGCTTAAAACATGGTCAATACTGAAACCCTCTCTTCCTCGAAGCTCAGTATTAGAAGGATTTTTTTTCTTTCTTTCTTTCTTTTTTTGAAATGCTTACATTTTTTCGCATTGGTATCTACGTTTTTTTCTTTTTTAATTGTTAAAAAATGCAAATAAACAAGTTATAATAAATGAAAAGGAAAAAAAAAAAAAAAGTTGCCACTTCTTTCTTTAAAATTTCACCCAATAAGAATTAACCGAATAAAAGTGGGCCAAAACAATTTGTGGAAATTTAAACCCTACACGAAAAGAGCCCATTATATTATATATTGTATATCCCCACTAAACACAAAGTCCTTCACGTTACAACCAACCACACCTTCCTTCGATTTTTGACTTCAACGAAACGCGGGGAAGTCATTGGCTGGTTCCTGTAACTAAATTATCATAATACCCTTAAGAAAAAGCAACAACTACATAATAACCTTCCCTTCCCACCACTACCAGAGTACATAAGCACCCCCACCCCCACCCCCACCCCCACCCCCACCCCCACCACGTATTGTTTTCCCATTCAAATTACAAATAGTTGAGAGATACACCGACCCTTTTGGAGGAAACAGAGAGGGAGGAGGTTTCGAGAGAGAGAGAGAGAGTTTAAAGAAAGACATGGAATTTGAAGGAGAGATTGGTAAGGACAACGGCGGTGGTGGCAGTGGCGCAACCACAAGTGTCGGTGGCGGTGTCGGCAGCGGCGGTGGCGACGGCAGCAAGAGGAGGAAGAAGAATAAGTTGTGGCTGTTCAGGTGGCTGAAGATAAAGGACTCATGGAGGTGGAGATGGAGGTTCTTGGGGTCAGCTTTTAAGTGGAAAAGGCATGCCTTGCAGTTGCAGCTGACACTTTTTGAAGATGTTCTGTTTAAGATTGTTTCTGTCTTGGAGGCCGTTGTCTTGGTTGCCGCCCTTTGTTTCTTCTACCTATGTTGTGGTTGCCACATTTAACCTCTTGTCTATGCTGGGCCCTTCTTTTTTTTTTTTTTTAATCTTTTTTCATTTCATTGTTGGTTGCATAAATTTTTAGCTTTCTTTGGAGGCTGGTTTTTAATTAATCAGTAGCTATGGTTTTTAGCTGAAATCTTCATGCTCTCTCTCTCAAACACACACATACATTCTGATACTGTGGATTAGTTTTGTTTGATCATTGCAATGATGGGTGTTATTCAAGACCCTTGTCCAGCATTTGCATCAAATTCAGCCGTTTAGACCATTTTTGGCCTTCATATTCATTACAAGGAACGATGCAGATTGGAAAGTTTCAACAGCCTGCAAATAAAAGTTTAGCTGCTCAAGGGAAACGATAATATAATTTTTTTGTCCCATCAATGTGTTTGTCTCTGCTCTGCACTTCCTTGGAAGTCCTTTTTCCATTTGGAGATCACTGAATTTCTTAACTCAGTTGGGAATATGATTGCTTTTTCTTTTTAGCCAATTGGGATTATTATTGAATTTGGACTTCGTGAAAGTCTGCATTCTTGACATGACCAAAGTGAAACTATTATAGTCATTGATTCAATATTTATGTATTTTTTATGTTGATTTGTAATTATGCATCCAACAATCATAGGTAATGCGATAACTATTTTTAATAAAGTCGCTTTTCTCTCCTGTGCTCCTTTAACATATAAATAGTCAAACCAATATCTATCATTACTTCCTGTGATTTAGGTTGCTTTTGTTTCCAAATTCCTGATTCATAGAAAGGCAACCAGCAAAACTCCAACCAAACAAACAAAAGCCAAGAGACAAAAAGGTTATAGAACCCTAGCTAGCCTGAAGCTCAGAATCAAACAGGAAGATATGAATATGGTGTGATATAAAGCGTGTCAGAAGCATATTCTTTTTCTGAAGCACGTTAGACCCTTTTAACATTCATGGGCAGCCCTTAATTATTAGACCTCAACTGCGACTGGAACTTCCATCCATCCATGGAGACCAGAATAAGTGACATCAAGAGATGTTCCTGCATAAGAATGGGCTGCTTGAGAAATTGTCAAATCTTGTAGTTTTTATGTTGTTAAGTTTGTTTCAAACTGAGAAATTCTGAATGAGTGCAGTATAATTTATTTTAAAAATAAAAGTAATGTATTTGCTCGATTAAAATTGTTTTAATTAGTTTCAACTTTTATTATCCTATGTTTAATTTCGCGTCATTACCATCAAATATAGCATTTAGAAACTGATTTCATAATACAAGTAAAAAATATGGTCCAACAAAGCTCGCATCATCTGGAAGGTCATTTTCTTCTTGACTTTGAATTTTGACATTTCTTCAAAATGTGGTCTAACGGAGGCTGCCGCATCCAATTTGTCTCGCGCCTTTATTGCGGCCCCAAAACGTGTCTGTCCACATCTAACGAAAGATCAAGATTCCCAATAATAACTTTCAAGAAAGAAACTTCTCTCCGGATGCTTACAGTTGGGCTGGCTTGTATCACAATATAATCTTGACGCCATTTTGAATGCGACTCTCTGTTTAAATTTGGCAATGCTGATTCGATCATGAACAAGTCACTATCTTCTCTAATAATTTTTGTTCATTGCTCTTAGTTTTGGAGTCTTTATCCAATTATTCATCATCTCGTTTATGCATTACTAAGATTCATGGAGTAAAAATTACCACCCAACTTGGGAGTTTGATGAAATTTTGGTGTTTTCAGTGGCTACCCCCCCAATTTCAAAGAAATTTATGTTTGTTGCACCCTTAATCTAGATCTGCAAGATTAATAACTAGCATATTTTCTATGACCCTTTTTTTATTATTATTATTGATAAAAAAGAATGGAGCACAAATTTGAATTCTCTAAAACTGAACCACAAAACAAATAGGAATTATGGGAGTGGAGTACTTTTTTTTTTTCCTTCAAATACAATAATAGTCCTCAGTGATTAACTTTTAAGTGTTAAAGGAAAAAAAAAGAAAAAAAAAAATCACAAAGATGTAAAGGAAGCGAAAGTAGAGTAAGTATTATTCTTTCTATCTGGGTGTCTCTTCCTAAAAGATTCGCTGTCATATAAAAGGAATATTTTTCCACTTGTAAAATTGATCACTTTACATTATGGCAGCTCACTAGCTTGGCCTTACAAAAGTTTCAACAACTTTGCTTCTACGGTCCAAAACTTGACAGCTTTTCCATCATTTCCCTGACCAAACATGGCATCGCAAGTTTTGTGCAGCAGGAGCTGTCGTGGGAGAACATATGCATATTTCCGGATGCGAAGAGTGCGCGTTTCTCGCTTTTCCATATTTTGTATTGGTTTGGTGGCAAAAAGATTGCTGATCAGCGTTAAAAGTCAGAAGTTCCTGACAAGACCGATACAGACACAGCCACATAAATATATGTGCCACCGTAGGGACAATGACTTGTAGGATGAATTTATTTTTATAAAAATATTATTTTTTAATAAAATTACTTAATAAGATATAAAAAAAATTATTTATTTTAATAATAATAATTTATTGTAATCCAGAGTGTGCCCGACCGAACACAACAGGATAAGGGGTGTGTCCGCGCATCGCTGGCTGCTGGGTTTTAATTAACTTCTGGTGGTTACTACCTTACGTCTGTTGACAAGTATTGGTTTAAAAGTCTTCTGGAAAAATGAAAGTTCTAAGGTTATTTGCATTTTACGAAAATCTAGATTAAATCTCGCAGTTAGATTAATATTCCTTGTGAATTTTTTAAATTACAAGCGTACAACCAAGCTGGTCCAATTCGTCGCCGTTTTTCTATTCCCTACGTTTTTTTAGGACCCAATTTTAGTAATCATCTTCTGTTTTTTTTTTTTTTTTTAATATATAATTTATTGGAGTCAGATTATATCACAAATCTTTCATGCACCATAAACATCAGCTAAGCACATTTGTTTAGGCTGAGAACACCCTCAAAGCAAACTGATGTAGAAAAGTTGTCTATTATGTTTGGCTCTTTTAGCTGTTGTATACAGTTGTTTTGAGGGTGTGTTCATCATTAAGTTCCTTGGCTAATGTGCTTAGGTTGCTAGTCAATTATATGCTTGCCAGCAAAATGGTCAACTAACATGCAAATTTCAGCATACGTGCAATTCAAATAATCACAATTGTGGCCCCTTGGTAGCTCCACCCGCCTCTATATTCAGAAAAAATAAAATAAAAATTAGCCGATGGGTGCTCTGTTACAACAAGGAGATTTGATGTTCCTCAGTTTTCTCAATTATGACATCTTCCCAAACATTAAAAAGTAAAAAGAAAAAAGAAAAAAGCGAAGGGGGGGAGAGAGAAAACAAAACAACGCTTTGTCTGTAGCAGAAGTCCATTCAGAAACAACAGGCCAAGTCAGTCAGCTGCTGGCATGATGGACATGGCTTGCTGATCTAATGATTATCAATGTCATCTTTCTCTTTGCGCCATGCAAATGGCTCCATCTCAATATCAATATCGTCGCTGTGATCATCTTCCCCTTCATGGCGCCAGCTCCCGAAACCATGCCTTCTGGACTGAGAACCATCCTGGGAGGCGGCCACCATGGATGGAACATCACTTAAATTATCCCTAGATTCAGTATACTGTTTCAACACGAGAACCGACCCCTTTGCAAATGAAGATGTTATCAATAAATCTCCCATAGCACCCAGCTCCTGATACTCACACCAATCCAGCAGCCCCTTTGTGAGAGGTGAAACTATTCCATCACCTTTTCCCACCACATACAGATCGAATTCTTGCTCGATTTCTTTGATTGCTAAAACCAACTCCTCGTCGTTGTTCACTGTCCTCTCTTGGTAACTAATATTCTCTTCACCGGCCGTCTTTAGCCTGAACTCGTTCACAAACTCGTCGTCCATTCTTAGCTGTTTATTAACATAGTTAGGTGCAGTCAGCAATCGGAATTGCTCATTAGCTGGAAGCTCAAGTGATCCAACTTCTTCAACTTCATCTCCAGGGAAAAATCTCACGACTGTCAGATTAACCCAGCGACTCCCTGCCATTCGCCAAGCGTACGCTAGCGCCTCGCGATCATCGTGGCCGCCAATGAAGAACATGGCTACCTGGCGGACGGTGAGGTTCGATTGTCCCTCTGCAACATTACCAAATCCCCTGTCCACAAAGATTCCAACTGTACACGGCGCACTGGCCAACACGTTTAAATTCACACCCCTAAACGGAGCACTGCCCTCTTCTTCCAAGTTGCCATCCTCCTCCGATGGTAGCCGGTGGAATGGTAGCAACAAGAAAGCTGTCTGCTTGTCCTCGGCTAGAGAACAAATATCTTCATGCATTGTTGAAAATGGGGACAATACAGTTATAGGTTGGAAGGTAACCAGGCCTGTTGCATTCGCGTAGCTTTCGAGTGCACTAACAATTTGCTGCGACTGGTTATTTTTGCTGCGTTTACTGGATTTACCCGCGTTGTGCACGACTATCATGGCGGAGGCACGTCCGGTGAGCTCAATAAGGTGAAGGGCGACGACGCTGAGAGGGGACTGTTTTGTTGGATTGGAGGAGTCCAAGAGGTTGATCAAACCGAACACATTCCTCGAGTCCTGGAGGCAAGCCAGGATTCGGAGTCCGCTGTCTTGTTTCGCTTTTTGTATTGTTCTTCCCTTATACTGGGATAACCGTTTGGCGGGGCGGTAAATGTTGGCGAGAGTTGGCGAAACCACTCCCGTCGTTAGCATAACCGAAAGCACCATTGTTGCATAATCTGGACTGCTGAGAGACTGCGAGGCATTATTACAATGCGAATTCAGAGCCATGAGAAAGTGATCAAAAAGCAGATTTATATACGTTGGTAAAATTGCTACATTAAAGTTCGCTTTTCTATTTTTCACTATTTCAAGTTGAAGCCATGAGCAAAGATGACTTAAAATAATAATAATAATCAAGCAGACAGAAAAATACAAAAAGGAGAGAGAGTACCGATCTGTCAAAGCCTGTGTTAAGGATGAGTAATGCCAGGATGCTTTTGGTGTTCAAAATCATCCCAACGGCAAAGCAATCCATGGTAGGCAGATTGTAGTTGTAATGAGCGAGGAAAGTGCCCAAGACTTTAAGCAAACCGGAAGCCACTACGACAAACAATAATTTCCCCCAGCTGGTCACAGACCAAAAGTCTACTCTGATCCCACAAATAACATAGAACAAAGGCAGCATATACCCTGAAATGAAGTCATCGAATTTCTCGATAATCAACGCAGCCAGCGCCCTATCTGGCAGAATCAGCCCGAAAATGAAGGTTCCAACAATAGAATGCACACCAAAGGCTTCAGTCATGAACCCGAATACAGAAACGCTGGCAAGAACAGTACACAAATAGTACTCATTGACGTTGTTGCCTCCGCGAGCAGTGCGTCTGAATATGAATTTCAAAGCAGGGCGGACTGCGTAGAAGCAGAAAATTCCAAAAGCTGCTGTCGACACAATTGCATAAACTGAATTTTTCAAGCCCAAGCGTAGAGTTAGCATAAAGATAAGAAGAATCCATGTGGCCAGATCATTGACAAAAGCAATTTGTGTGGCCATTCTTCCAATATCCGTGTGGAGGATCCTGAGATCAGCCAAAGATCGCGCGACAATGGAGTATCCAGTGGCCGTGAGAGCAGTACCACAGAACAGGGAACCACTTTTGTCGTAGTTGTTGCCACCCATATTCATGAAGAAAAAGAGGCCAACGCCTCCGCTAAATGTAAGGATAAATCCGGTGGCAGCGATCTTGATTTCCTTCTTGCCAATTTGGAAGAGCAAGGTGACGTCCATCTCCAGACCAACCAAGAACATATGGTAACTCAACGCCCAATAGGCCAATGTTTCAACCATATTCAGGCTCCTCAAAGGAAACAAATCAGAAAATACATGGAATTGGCCCAAGGCAGTTGGCCCCAGTAATACACCACCCTGCAATCCAAATAAATTTCAATCCTCAACTACATTAATTTGACGGATTCATGAACATTTCAAATTTCTTTCCTTTTTTCTTTTTTTTTTCTTATTTAAATAAAAATTTCAAATTTTGACCAAGAAAAGGAAATCCACACCATTTATCCGCGTGCGCGCACGCACGCATTGTTTTCATGCAACATTTTAAATTGCAGGTTACAGGTAACCGTGCAGTGTGTAATCATGTTCGTTTCTTTAATTAATTATGACCAAAGGCGGAGGAGACATGAGAACGATGATGTTCATGAATGTTTGCTCATCATCACTTTACCAGAATGTCGACAACGAATCGGGGAATAAGAAGAGGCCTGAGGAGGTAGAAGAGAGCGCGAGTAAAAAAGATGGCCACAGCAAGCTCCGCTGCCAACAGAGGGTTAGCTTGAGTCAAGGGGTTGTCTGCTTGCCAAATGCCATGGCTGGCCGTGATATTCACCACGTAACACGGCGGCACCCTCTTACTCGGTACATGGTACAAATTTGGCAAGGCGTTGAGATCCATATATAGTCCTTCTGTATGTATATCCTCTGCCTTTGCCTAACTCTCGTTCTCTCCGCCGAGGAATTACGGCGGGGAACGTAACGGGGTTGGGCGATTGAGGAGGCTTTCAGGTGGAAAAATACAATACCCTTGAAAGAATATGAATAAAAGGGACGACTCTGTGACAAGGTGGACATAACTGCCGATGTAATGGTTTCCCGTTCTGTCCTGGGTGGCAGAACCCTTTTTCTCGCTTCTGTTTTCCATTTCTTAACGGGAAAACGCGGTTACTGAGTTGTGGGAGCTCTTGTTCCTAGGAAGTTCACCTCCACTGTAAAATAACTTAGTAAACAAAAAATTTAAAAATTTTAAATTCGAATAATTTTCTCAAATTCAATTTATTTTTTTATTTTTTACAAAATAAAACAAGTTTATTATTATTTAATATTCTTTTGATATTTTTACGTATTACTTTATTTATATATACTAAAAAAATATATACACATCAAATATTCATATTACTTTATTTTAATATATTATACAGACATATATATTATATTTAATTTATTATTATATATATTTAAATTCTAATAAACGCACAAACAGTGCTGATATACACGCTACCATTACAGGTTTCTTCCAACTATCAGATTGCTAATTTTCCTTCTTGAAAGCCCTCATATACAGAGCTGTCATACATTCCCATTCCCATTTGGGGACATTACATATTTTTCTAATTTTCACATTTTTGTTATAAATTATATTCAAATTCTAAATAAGATTGCCATTAGGTCTACTAATTAGCTTTAAATCAGTAAATGGATCATCTTTTTTATCCTCTTTTTTTCTTTTGAAGATGCAGATATTCCCACAATGCGAATGAACGCAAATCATTTGTTTTACTTAATACTCGTAAACTCTTATCAGAATGGAGGTTCACAATAATATATTTCTCAGAAGAACTATCTTCCTTCTGTGAAAGATTTGCATGGCGGCCTTTAGAAACTGTCTAAAAAAAAAAAAAAAGTGCATTTTAATATACGAGACTCTCGTATTATAAAATTTAAATATCTCCAATTTCAGCGCCGGGTTCAGAAGCCAAAAGCTTTTTGCATGTCTTTAAGATTTTATCTGCAATTTCTCCCCTCAGGATCCCAATCTGATACAATCTTCAGTGTATGACAGACCATCCTACGCTACCAACTACTAACAGAGTTCAGTGATGACTGTACAAACCTCGTGGGTCATTGTTTTCCACTTCTCTCCACATGCCTCGCCAATCTAAAACAGACAAGAAAACAATTAATTTACAAAAGTGAAGACTTTTGACTAAAAGCTAAGAGTTACCAAGAACACTAACGTGACTTGGCATCTGCCCTTTTGCGCTTGGAATTCCCTGCGAAAATTCTCACTTCACAAGTATAACAAATCATATTCCCTTGTAGCCAAAATTATAGGCTGATTAGGTTATTTCCATTTCACTTTGAATTGAACGCTTTGTTTTTTTAGAAAAGGATGCCTAATTGTTGGCTGATTTATTTATTTTATCATTAGGTAGAGAACCCCACAAGGCCAAGGCTTATGCTAACTCTGCTATCGAGACTTGGTGGCATAGTGGGAGGAATAACAAACATGAAAAAGCCATAGGCAATCTGGTAGGCTCTACAGTAGGGAAAAATCTAAATAAATCAGGTTTATGATAGGAAATGTTTATTGAACCACTGAAAATATGGGTTCATTGGTTTTAACAGCATCTTGGATTAAAATCAGAATATTTAAGTAACTTTAGAATCTGGTTTGTAGTTTTCTAATTTTATTTATTTATTTGGAAAATTCAACTTAGACAACCTTTCCCCTGTTTCCCTTCAATTGTTATGATTGGATTCAAAAGTTGGCCAAAATTTCTCCTTTTTTCTCTTACTGATACTAATTAATATGACACCCCCCCCCCCTCAAAAAAAAAAAAGACAAACATTTCTGTCAAACTATGTTGTAGGTTGTTAAACATTTTTTAACAATTGAATTAAGTATCCTTTGTCTTGCTTGGTACTAAAAAAGTTAGACACAAACAAGATCATAAGCATATTCAAATCATTCATAAACTAAGCAAGAATTAAACTCAAATTTGTTTAACGGGTCTTCTTCTTTGTTTAGATGTGGCCCTAAACTTGGTTCCCAACATAGATGTGGCCATTCTCATAGTATTTGTTTCTGCAAAGATAGTCTATTTGTCTCTTTATCTCTCGTTTAAAACAAAGAAAAATTAGAGAGTAAGAAAAATGAGCACTGTTATATAGATGTGTTCGTTTTATGGGTTTTACAGAAACCCCATTCCCAAAATGGGCAATACAATCTGTGTTACATTGACATGCAGTGAGTATTAATGGGGTGATATTGCTGCTTGGGGATGCAGAAGGCTATATTGTGATCCACAAGGGAGTCTATTTATGGAATAGTTAAATTTCATCACAATCTTGACCTCAATAGAAAGTTGCCAGGTAAGGAAGATAAACCATGTGGGATGATTCATTGTCAAATTTAAAATTAATATATTAATATATCATAAGTTTTATAACTTTTTACAAATCTATCAAGTCATCTAAAAAATTACAAAATACTTATGGTAAGAACTTTTAGTGGCAAATCTAGCACACTATCAAATTATTCAAAATATGTTAAACAGGTGATATGGCATGCTGGCTTGGATGAGAAGGTGAAGTGGATAACAAACAAAATTGATTACATTTTTTTTTTTTTTTTTGGTTTGCATTGGATTATTGGGTTAAATGAACCACTCTAGCTTAATACCCAACCCAAAAATCAATTAAACCAGCCCACCCAATTGATTACACTAAAATATTTTTTATATTCTAAACAAGGAAAAGTGATTATGAGGAAAATTTAAAACACTTCATGCAATTCCCAATTTCCATAAGTGGATAAGTTTCCTTAACCTTGAAAATTCTAGAAAAAAAAGGGTAGTTAGGAGTATAATACCTAATTATACAAATTTTATAAGATGATAGGCTTCTTTAATTTAGAATATAATTAAGCAATTTATTTCTTTCTTTTTTTAAAATTAATATTAGACTTGTAACATGTAGGAGTTTATCATATTTATTAAGAAATATATATTTTCTTGTGTTTTATTTAAATTAAAAAATTAAAATTAAAATTAAAAAATAAGTATTTTTTTTCATTTAAAAAAATGAATTTGAGAGTTTTTTTATTTTTAAGAAGATAAAGAGGTTAAACAATAAATTATGAGTATTTTTAAGAAGGAAAAAAATAGATTTGAATTCTTTTTAACAAAAAAAAATATGATTATTTATCTCTCTCTCTCTATATATATATATTTAAATTATGTGTATTTTTATTTTAAAAATAAAAAAAACTTCTAACTTTATTTAAATTAGTTTAACTTAATCATAATAAAAAATTTATCATGTGTATAGAGTCATTTATTGTACGACAACAAATTGTTCAAGCATATTTATGTTACCTAAAAAAAATAAAATAAATTCTTATATACTAATCATCTAATGAATTGAGTTTAATTTTTTTTTATAATTTATTTTAGATACAAAATAAAAATTTATATTAAATATGTGACCTAACATTACATTGAATGGAGGAATATAATTAATTTACAAAAAGAGAAAACTTTGACTAAAAAGCTGAGAGTTACCGCGAACACTAACGTCACTCGTTTGACTTGACATGCATTTTGAATTCCCCGCGGAAATCCTACTCTCACAGACATAACAAATCATATTCCACGGAGAAATTAGAAGTTGGGCATTTCGTGGTTGTGCATATATTAGAGACAAACCTAGCATTATTTTTCTTTTTTTTAAAATGAATTTTTCTTCAAAAATTCATAATAAATAACAAGAATATCAAATAATAATAATAATAATAATAATACATTTGTGGAATTTTTTTTTAATTTTATACTTTATAAGAAAAATTATCATGAAATTATAATTTTTGAAGTTATAAAAAAAATTTATCTTTCTTGCATTAATTATCTACTATTTTATTATAGTATTTTAATTGACCAAAAAGAATTGATATTTAGCTCATTAAATAATAAAATTTAAAGGATTTAAGAGTAATTAATTATTAAAAAAAAATATTTTTTAAAAAAATTAAAATATGAAATGACTTAATATTAAAACATATTTAAAATGATGTGTTATTGATTAATTGTTTAAAATAATCTAAGTACATCCTTAACTAGAAAAACATAATTTGAGTAATGTTAGAATTCTTTTCTAACTACTAAGTTGCTATTAGAGGAGTATGAAAGCATTATATCAAATATGTGTCCAAAGGCAAGCTAGTTGTTGACCCCAAGTCTCCATAATGCAAGATCCATTATTTTTTGACAAGAGGAAAATAGTAATAGTTTTATAGTTTATGTAAGTTAAACTTGAGTTGTTTATGAAGTTATGATTAAGACACTAATTTATGAAGTTATGACAAACTCCTGTTCTGATTTTTTTTTTTTTGAAAAAAAAAAACATTGCATGAGAAGTATTGAGTTGAGGAAATAAAATCCTAATTTTCAAGATTATCAAACAAGTTTTAACTTAAGATTTTATCAGTCATATTTAGATTTAAAGTCTCCAAGTTTAAAACGCACTCAAGATCCTATTCCTGATTAGGAAGTTGCTTAAGTTTGGACCCCAATTCCTTTTTTTTTAGGCTCCATAAAATATATATATATATATGAGGAATCATTGCATTAGGAAGAGAACGAAATTGAAGATCGATATTCTAGATTAGGTGTAAGTGTGCATAGAGTACGTTGACATAGAATAGCAGGACAATAGGAAGGCTGGGGTTCTCTACACAAACATAAGGTGCTACTGCATCATGCACTGCCTCCATTGCATCATTTTCAGTGTAATCTTATGCCCCCCCCCACCAAAACCCAAAAAATAAAAAAAAAAGATACCACTCTTGTAATGATCTATATGTCATACTATAATCTTGAAATCAGATTTCGGAGGTACATATAATACTGAATACCAACTGAGAATTTTGTAGAGACATTTGTCCAGGAAGGAAAAGCATTGGGAAAATTTTAAATTTTGAAAATACGTGAGATTTATAGGAAAAAAAAAAAACAAAGAGACATGAGCAATAGCCTAATCATTTTAATCAATCAATTAAGTACCCTACATAACTTGAGTAAATGTATAAAGTATTGTATATTATTCTAATCAATATTATTTATTACATTCATACTATTAAACTATAATGAACATCTAATAAATTTAAAAGTTTAAATTTTCGCATGAATAATTTGACTAAATTCTAGTAAAATCATAAAAAAATGATATATGATTATTAAAGAGATTCAGCCTTAAGTAACCATTGAATTTTCAAGTTTAAATTCTCTAATTTATTTCATTTTGCATCTTAATGTCACATGTTATGTTTTACAAGTCTTTTGATATTAAATTTTGATAGAATTTAATCGGATTCAATTTCAAAGATAAAATTTAATTTAATTAATTTAGTGGTTAAATTTTAATTTTAATTAATTAATTAATTAAATTTTTAAGTAAATAAATTCAATTAAAGTGCTTTGTTTTACAAAAATACTTGAATTTTACTGAATTCTCATATAATTTTTTGAAATTAATAATTTTTTCACATGCCTATATTTTTTATCCGTGTGAATTAAGTGAAAATTAAATTTGTTCTTATACATTAAAAATTATAATACTATATAAAAACCTTTGAAAATTAAATTAAATTTATAATTACTAATATCCATGTTATTTTAGAGGCAAAAAATTAACATTTAATAATATTATACTTCATGATTAATGCAACAAACATATTTTTAATTTTTTATATCTTATTAATTTTTTATAGTTATTATTATAAGTTATTTTTTTATTTATCTTCGAATTTTGAATCGATATATTAGTTTAATTAATGATTATATATAATTAATTAATTAAAATTTAAATTTATTGTAATAAGAAATTAATTTAACTGATTTAGGATATAGTGGTATAATTTAAAATTTATTAACACCCAGATCATGTTAAGTAGAAATTTCTTTAAATTAAAAAAAATACTCAAATAATTAATATTTTTAATAATAAAAATTGAATTAAAATATTCACAATTAACTTTTAGTTTTTATTTATACATAAATTTACAATTAATGTAATTTTTTAACAATTCCTCTGCTCTCGCTCTCTTCACAATAATAATCAAACAATCACCGAGAGCCATCGGTCTCATCGCCAAAAGTCTCTCTCTCTCTACCTGCGCCAGCTGCTCTGCCAACCGCCATGCAAGTCCTCCAATCCCCATGTGGCCGGCCATCCCCTCCAATTCCACACAACAAAAAACCCTTTCGCAATGCCACCAAACCTTCGCCCAGAAGGGCTTCATTCATCACGGCATCCACCGCCACCACTAGTAACTCCACCATTTCCGCTCCGAATCGCGAGAAAGACCCGAAAAAGAGGGTCGTGATCACGGGAATGGGACTTGTTTCCGTGTTTGGTAACGATGTCAATGCTTATTACGACAAATTGCTGGCTGGCGAGAGTGGAATCGGACCCATTGACAGGTTTGACGCGTCCAAGTTCCCGACCCGGTTCGGTGGCCAGATCCGAGGGTTTAACTCGCAAGGGTATATTGATGGGAAGAACGATAGGAGGCTCGATGATTGCTTGAGGTATTGCATTGTCGCCGGAAAGAAGGCCCTGGAAGATGCGGATCTTGGTGGGGATAATTTGTCCAAGGTTCGTTCAAATTGAACTTGAAATTCTTGATTTATTTATTGTTTTCTGAGCATTCTGGATTGATTTGGACGTTTTCTTTTGTTCGTTTCTTTTTTTTTTTGGCTTTTGTGTGATGGGGTTCTGGCATTCTGTGTTTTGGGTTAGAGATCAAAAGCTTCGAGTTTGGATGATTGAACTTGCATATCATTTTTCGTTATGTTAATTGGTTGTTACTGTCTTGAATTTTGTGTCTATAGGAAACTGATTGTAATGGAAGACAAAACGTGTCTGTTCTTTCATTTTTTATTGTTCATGTTTGTGTATGCGTGGTACTTTGGTCCTTTTCGTTTCGCATTTTGGTAATTGCTTGTCGTTGATGTATGTGATATTAAATAATCATACTTATATTTCAACTTGATCAGCTTCAACGTAATTCCTGACTTGGTCAATGATCCAATCCAACATAGTTCCTTAGATGGGAGCCATCTAAATATTGGCACTAATTTAGTTATTGAATGCGCCGAGATGTTTATCTTTAGTGTTTGGTTTGTGTGAGACCATGTTTGCTTACTTTTTGTGGTTGGGCTAATTAACTTGCATGCTTGCATGTCTGCATTATTCTTTTGCATTCAGCTATTTGCAGGCCCTTTTTTAGGTGTCTCTTGCATTACTGAACAGTGGTTATGAGTTTGTTTCTGTGCCACCCAATAATTATCTCCAACCAGGAGTTTATTGAAGTTGAAAGTCTTATCAGTTTAATAGCTCTGTTGTTATCGGGTGTCCCTGAGACAAGTTTATAAGGTGGTTGGGAAACAATTTCCTTATATATTTTCTGTGATTTGGTTTAGAAATGATAAGGAACTTGGGCCACAATTGTTCTCCTTGTTCTGTTTTAGCCTTGGGATTACTAGAATTCATTTTTGTTGTAACCTGGAATGTCTAATACTGCAATATTGATGGCAATTTCTAAGCATGAGAACTGGCCCTAGTAAAGCTTATGACCATCATAACTACCCCTGCAATATTAATAAATGTCAGCATTGTCAATTGCTAACTTAACGCAGTTCCAAAGCTTATTACCATGATAAAGAGTACAAGAAGTTTCATTTGCTAATCCATTGTTTAAATTAGATTTTAGGCAGCCTGGGATGGAATCATGCACATATACATGAAACAGCACAAGTATATCCATATGCATGTTATTGCATATGAAGGCCTCAAATGAAACTGGACTTCTATTTCAAGTTAACTTTGGGGACACTTTAAATCAGTGCTGACGATTGTTGGCTAATAGATTATTACATATCTGCAGCACACCATATGATTTTTGTATTTCATGTCTGAATACTGCCCTCTACAGTTCCCTTATTTTGTTTTGGCGGTAACAAGTGGTAAGTGTACTTCTCTGCAATTGCAAAATTTTTCTCAGATATTAACAAAATTCATTCATACAAATTAATTTTCTCTATTTCTCTTGAATAAAGATATATATTTGTATGCATCTTTCTTGTTCTCTCTCTGTGACCCATTTTACCCCAGTTCTCTAAGTTGTTTATTCTATTTGTACTTCAGATTGATAAAGAGCGGTCTGGTGTGCTCGTTGGAACAGGGATGGGCGGCCTTACGGTCTTTTCTGATGGTGTTCAGGCTCTAATTGAGAGAGGACACAGAAAAATTACCCCATTCTTCATTCCCTATGCTATAACAAACATGGGTTCTGCCTTGCTTGCCATTGAACTTGGTTTTATGGGTCCAAATTATTCAATTTCAACTGCTTGTGCTACATCCAATTATTGCTTCTATGCTGCTGCCAATCACATTCGCCGAGGAGAGGCAGATTTGATGATTGCTGGAGGAACTGAAGCTGCCCTCATTCCTATTGGTTTGGGAGGTTTTGTAGCATGTAGGGCCTTGTCTCAGAGAAATGATGATCCCCAAACTGCTTCAAGGCCATGGGACAAAGATCGAGATGGCTTTGTTATGGGTGAAGGTGCAGGAGTATTGGTAAGCTTGTGTAAATTTGTTTTTCTGTGCGTGACTATGTTCAAGTTTAAAGCTTCTTTTTGTTTGTTCCTTTTCCTTTTTCTCTCCGTTAAACAATTCTCTTTTGGCTTATATCTTGCATGATAAATAGTGGAACAAGATTCTACTGAGCTGTGATATTGTAATGTGACCTGTTACCATGAAGTGAAATGTGAAAGTTACTTCTAAGGAGTTTGTGTTGTTTTGGCAGGTAATGGAGAGCTTGGAACATGCAATGAAACGAGGGGCACCAATTATTGCTGAGTACTTAGGAGGTGCTGTTAATTGTGATGCTTATCACATGACTGACCCAAGAGCTGATGGGCTTGGTGTCTCTTCATGCATTGAGAGAAGTCTTGAGGATGCTGGTGTATCACCTGAGGAGGTAACTTCTAATCCTTCACTTTACAGTTCCTTTTTTACAGCAGTACTACTTAGGCTTTTCCTGAGGCCCCAGTTCTTCTACATTCTCCTGGCATGATTTATCACTTTTGATCACATAATATTTTCATTCATGTATTCTGCATGTGTATGTGCCTATATACCTGTTTATATTTCGCATTTATTCACTTATCACCAGTGGATGTCATCTTCATATCTGAACTTTTCATGAAGCATATGTTGGGCAGAGATTGGTTTATTTCTTCGGTTATCAGAAACTATGTTTCCTGTTGTTTCTGATGTTATCCTTGTTCCTGATGGCTATGTGTTAATAAATTATGCTTATCCAAAATTAGGTTAATTATATAAATGCACATGCAACTTCCACCCTTGCCGGCGACCTTGCAGAGATTAATGCAATAAAGAAGGTATTTAAGAACACTTCGGATATCAAAATCAACGCAACAAAGGTACTCTCTCTCTCTCTCTCTCTCTCCCTCTTGCAATCAGGTTTGAAATATGAGAAGGCTACAGCAGTGGTCTATGTCATCACGATTAATATCTCTCTCCCTTGGTCCAGTCAATGATAGGGCATTGCCTTGGTGCTGCTGGAGGTTTGGAAGCAATTGCCACTGTGAAGGCCATAACCACAGGATGGCTTCATCCTTCTATTAATCAATTTGTATGTTTTAGATTTTTTTCAGAGTTTTCAATCTGCAAACTTAGTGGTTTGTGGCTTCTCTTTTCCTCCAATTGACTAAACATTCTTACCTAATTGTGTGGTTGGCATTTTATTTTCAATAACTGCAGAATCCAGAGCCTTCAGTTGAGTTCGACACCATTGCAAACAAAAAACAGCAGCATGAAGTCAATGTTGGTAAGATTGTGCATCCCTTTTAACCGTGAAATTTCATTGCATATTCTTTGACACAGAAGCTGAAAACATGCATTTTTAACTGTTTATGTAATCTTTTCAGCCATTTCAAATTCTTTTGGTTTCGGTGGACACAATTCCGTCGTGGTCTTCTCTGCATTTAAGCCCTGAGCATCCATATTGATGCTTATTTTGCTACATTGAAAGCTGTCAGCTTGAAGTGAGTTTCTTGTAGGAAATTGGTAACTAGTCATTGTTCTCCTCATAATTTAGAGTTGTGGCAAATTAATTTTCATCCAGCCATTTCTACTTGCTGGTCATCTAATAATATTGGTTTCTAATCGTTTAACTTAGGTCTATTGTCATTTTGGTTTATGTCTTAATTTTATCTTCCATGCGAGCTCTTTGAATCTGTAGACTTCAACTATATGCGATTTTGTTATCGCTTAAGTTTTGTAGCCGATAGCAGAACGTAATTGAAGGGTTCTCTTGCTTTAGCAAACTTGTGGCCTTTGTTCTTCCTGGATTTGTGGCTCATGTTGTCTTGTTCTTCCCAGTAACCAGCCATGAAGATGATTGCCTGCTCTTTTTTCATGAACATGTCATTTTGTAGCTTATTATATTCAATAAAAAAAAAGAAGAGGGGTTAATATACTTTTATATCCTAAACTTTGTGCATTTTCATAAATCTACCACAATTTAAAAAGTAACAAAATGTATCATGCAAGAATTTTTTTTTTTTTTTTTTTTGCTACAAATTTAGCATGTCTTCATTTAATATAAGCCAATTTTGTTAGCTTACAAAACCAAGTGTCATATCTGCTTTAGGATCTAATCTAGGGATGGAATTGAAGTTTACTAAAGAGGAATTTTTTTTTTTTTAAAAAAAAGGGTGTATGAATTTTGTATCTTCAGTTTAAGAATTTTTAAGGGTTTGAGGGGGAAAAAAATTAACTAGTTTATAGTTTTTTATAAATTTTTCTTCATTTGTTGTAGGGTAAAAATTTATTGATTCGTTTCTTTTCTTCTTCTTCTTCTTTTTTTTTTTTTTTTCTCAATAATGGGTTCGATTGCTTCTAAAGCCAAATTTAACTAAAATTGGCCTAGAATTGGAATCAAAGTATCTTTAGGTGGTTAAGTTTGATTCTTCCTATTAACTAAAATTGGCAGTTCCTAATTGAAATAAAAATTGAAATAAAAAATGAAATAAATTGTGGCTAGGTCTTTGGAGACACTCACATTCCACTGGGAGTGCTGTCACTGGAATTTGGAAAATTTTAAGATTAGTATGAAAATTTCAAGGCTATTTTACTAAATCTTTTTTCCTTTACAGGAAAATAATTGTTGTCCCTACTGAAAAACAAAATCTGCTCTCACTTAATTTAAAAATTGAGATAAAATGAATTTTTTCACAAAAAAAAAAAAAATTGATTTGCAAAATTTTTATAAACTCAAGTTTTGATTTATTCATTATTAATATGTATAGACTATTTTGATTATTTTATTCTTAAGCTAAGTTATTTGTCAGACATTCAAAATAAATTATGTATTTTATGAAATTGTAATTTTTTTAAAACTTATTATTTACTATAGATATAATAATAATAATAATATTTTAATATATTTTTATTTCAAATTTAAGAAATTTATATTTAACATATTTTAATTTAGTTTCGATCACAATTAACACATTATATTTTAAAATATAAACAAAAAACATTAACGTTTGTTAAAGTTTGAAATTTTTGTCAAAATATTTTTCTAGATTCATTCAATAACTACCGCTGGTTTGACATTGTGCTTATTAACAAATAAACACCATTTTTTTTTAATCAAAATGAACTTGAGGTTGCAAAATTCTAATACATCCATTATTTTTCTAGCATGTTTAACTTCAAGTAATACTCAATTACAGACAGAAAAATATTCATATTTTATGTGGCTCACTTGTTGACACAGTCTCAATTCTCGCCTAGTCATCACTTCCCTAATAACGAGCCATTTGTGTTAAAACTTAAAGTAACATGACAGTGCAGGTTGCCACTGTAGCTATGCTATTTTTGCTATTTTCTTTGTTCACATTGTAACTCTAGAGATATTCAACAACTCAGGCATATATTCCATACTCTTTAAATTATAGAGCAATGAAGACAGAGAGAGAGAGAGAGAGAGGAATAAAAAAAAGACATGGGACAATCTCTTTGTTTTGATTACATACAAAATTAGGAAAATGACCTCAAATCACTTGTGTGTGCCGGTTGATCACCCACTGACACTCTTTCCAAAAGCAATTGCTTATAAACCATTTTTGATCTTTGGTAGTGCCGATCCCTATTGACTGATCACCTCTCATCTCTTCTACCAACACTTAAAAGAAAAGGGATTTCATTGTCTAATCGCCATTCTTCTCTCCTTGCCATACCAATCTTCATTTCCCTCCTCTACACTCACTTTATCAACTACCCCAGTTCTTAGGATTCAAGCATCAAACTTAAATGAAGGAAAAATGACTATTCTATGAAATAGATTCTCATATTGAATTTGAATTATGTTCATGTCCATTAAGGCTATTGAAAAATTGCCTAATTCATAAAATATCGTCCAATTCGGATCGTGATTACTTGTACCCATCAAAACCAAAGAAAAAAAAAAACTAATTTCCTTTTTTTTTTTTTTTAACTTTTTGAGATCCACCGAGAGCAATTTAGAGGCAATATTGATTCAATAGGAGGTTTTTGTTTTTGGGGTTTCTTTTCATCAAATTATTAAGATCTAATGATCCCATGAGTTTGGCTATTGTATGTTTCTAAGTTTTTGAATTTTGTGCTATTCCAATTTTGGATTACTTACCATTGACTTTTGTAAATGTGGATTAGGTCAAGTCGATTTTTGGATGTTAGGTCGTTGGAACTAAGTCAAATTTTCCAAATAGATGTCTATTTGTTCTTGCAAATGGCACCAAATAAAATTGAAATCACATATGCTGATCGTTTTATTCGAAATGGAGATGGTGTCAATACAAATTCTCATTTCAGTTGTTTTGGAAAACTAGTAATCATTTTCTTCAGCAAGCTCCTTTGACGCATCTTTGGTAGGCTCCTTTGACAAGAGCATTAACGAAGAGGATGCCTCAATTTCAGTCATACGCACTTTGACATTGACTTGAAGTGCCTCAAGTTTTTCTTTCATCTCCAACAACTCATTCATACTCATCTCCTTGACAGGCTTCGATTCCAATGCCCCTTTCTCTTTCCTTATCTTTTCATCAAGAAATTTTCCTCTCTTCTTCTCTTCTTGAATCTGTTGAAGCAAGTCGTTCAGTTCAGCGTTAAGCTTCTCAATCCTTGCGTTTTGTTGGGGATCGACAAAGCCTTGGACTTTGTTCTCCTTTTGCTTCATTCCCTGGTTTAAAAACCATTCAACAAGAGACTCAATGTCAGGGTGACCAAAGCTATATGGCTTACCTCCCGTAGAAAAAACAGCCAATGCAATATGGCAAGCACACAGGGTAACAAGCTCATTGGCTTTTCTTAAAAAGACCCATACGACGATTAGAAAAAGTTACTTTTATGGAGCCGTTATCTTCCGCCATCTTTGTTTCAACCTTTCGTCCACCCACCATCGATTGCCTCTGTAAAATGAATTCAAGATATGACAGAGATATGAGTTGCTCAGTGGATGGAGGAGTATAAATATCAGCGACTTATATCAAATATGTTTTTTTTAAAAAAAAAAAAAATTCAAAACCAAAAACCAATAAAGAAAAATCAACAATCAATTTGAAGTTATTTTCCAAAAAAACAAAAAAAAGTAAAGTTTCATTTTTCTAATGTTGTAATTTTCTATGTCAAATATTTTTGTTAGTGTTTACTTTTTTTTTTTCTAGTTATCATAAATTTATAAAACACATTTTCTGCACCCCAACTACCATTAAAATAATTTTGTCATTTATTTTAATATAATTTATTTCTTATGAGAACATATTAATTTGGAAACTGAGTAATTTCCTACTAATTTTGTATAGATCTTTTAACTTATGATATATTCAATATAGTTTTCCATGTAAGAATCCTTATCAAAGATAGAAGAGAGGGGGGGGGGAGCACTAGATTAGGCTCAAATTTGGTGAAGTTATTTCTTTAACTTTTAAAATATTTAATGTAGCTTTCCATGTGAGACTTTTTACTAAAGGGGTGAGAGTAAGTGTAAGGCTGGGCTTGGATTCCGTTAGGTTACTTTAGTCTTCGAACAATTTGAATTATAGGTATTCCGAGTTTTTTGGAACATTGTGTCTTAAGTTCATTAGTGTTGCTTTTCTTGAATCTCAAATACATGAAGTTTTGAGTTCATTAAATTCTGAATATAGCGAGTTTCAAATTCATAGAGTTTTAGGTACGACATACTTTTTAAGTTTATTAAATTTCATTTAGTTTTGATAGCATATAATTATAATATATATTCTTTATGAAAATTTTGTTAAAAAACATATAATTATAATAAACGTTTTTGATAATATAAAAAAATGTAAATGACAATTTTAGTCATAATATATATAATTTAAACTACTAAACTGACTAAATCAATTAAATTAACCTATAAATATTAATTAAAAATTAGTTAATATTATTCTTATATTAATTTTATTTGTAGTTTTGAAAATTTTTAATCTACCACTAACCAACCGGTAAGTTTGAATGTAAATATCAAATCAACTCATGTCATGTGCACGCCCTACTTGAAATATCAATAGAAAAATTTTCCATATCCTTAATCGAAGTATTATGTCGCGGAGCACAGCCTAAAAGCCCAAAACGACATCACATCAATCCCACGTTCCCGCCAAAACCATCGCTCCCTTTCCCGCCAAAAAGCCGCTGCCTTCTCTGTCATTTCTTCTAGGGTTATCATCCATTGCCAACAACACCTCTCTCTCTCTCTCTCTCTCTCTCTCTCTCTCTCTCTATCTCTCTCTGTGAAGTGGGTGTAATAGCTCCTGAATCGGTGAAGAAGATGGCAAATATCGAAGACAGAAACAGTCACAAGCGCGCATTTCTTGATTTCTTGGATCAAAACGTACACACACTCATTCTCTCTCTCTCTCTCTCTATTTATCTATCTATCTATCTATCTATCTATCTATCTATATATATAGAGAGAGAGAGAGGAGAGAGATATTATGTATTTGATGAAATGGTTGATGGGGCAGGTGGGGCAGGTGTACAAGGACGAATTAAAGGCAATGATCAACCACAAGCGCCGCCGCCTCATCGTCAATATGGCTGATCTTCACTCCTTTCAGGACTTTGGTCCCAGGTTCCAAATTGCAAAAATGATGATGGCTTTATTTTAATTTTCTGTGTTTTTTTATTTTATTTTATCTATTTCCTCCAATTCTGAATTGGTTTTTTGTTTTTTGTGGGATATGGAAGGGTTCTTAAGAATCCAGGTGAGTATATGCAACCATTCTGTGATGCGGTGACGGATATGGCTCGGAGCATTGACCCAAAGTACTTGAAGGAAGGAGACCAAGTTCTTGTGGGCTTTGAAGGACCCTTTGTTTCTCGCCGCATCACTCCACGGGAACTTCTGTCTGAATTCATTGGCTCCATGGTTTGCGTTGAGGGCATTGTCACCAAATGTACTGCTCTCTTTTCATTATTCTGCTTGTTCGGTTTTCGTGCATTTTTTTATTTCGATTGAATTTTTAGATTTGGTATGTTCTGCTGCAATATATTTCGTTTCTCCTTCTGATGACTTGCAATGTAGGGGTAAAAATTTTGAGTATTTTTGCTTATTGGGCAACAAGGACTCTCTATGATTTGGCTGTGGCTAGTTCTATTGTGAAGTGTTTGTGGTGAAACTAATATAATTGGTAGTAAAGGGTAGTAAGTTTTCTTGTTATATTTGATCAATCTCATTGTTACTGACAATAAAGACAGTTTATTGTGGAGCTAATATTTTGATTGAATCGTGTCCTATGGTCTGTGCTTTTTAGCTGTTTCACATTTCCAAGACCACTGGCTACGTGAAACTGTGATTTGTTTCTAGCTGAGCGAACTTTTGGTCTTACATATGTTCAGCTAATGAGGCTGTTAATAGGAGCTGTGCTTTCTTTTCTGATTACTCTTGACTGCAGAGTATCAAATTCTTTGAAAAGCTCAGCTTTTCTGGTCACAGTTAGCATTGGGTTTTAACAAAGGAGGTTTCCAATATTGCTGTTATAGTGCAAGTTATCAACAAATAATACATGCTCAATCTACATTTAGCCCCTAGGATTATACTAGATTGGAAGCTGAAATGTATTTTTGCTTTCAACTATTTGATATAAGTCATCATTTTTTTCAGTATAATTCTAGATGCCTATGACTAACATTTTGATTTTGTATTTTAGGCTCGCTTGTGAGGCCAAAGGTTGTCAAAAGTGTCCACTTCTGTCCTACAACTGAGAAATTCACAACTCGTGAATATCGAGACATTACATCCAATGTGGGTTTGCCCACTGGTTCTGTGTATCCTACAAGGGTATCCTCTAAGTCCTTAGCTTTTATCCTTCTAATATCAATCGACAAATGGAAGTCTTATCCAAATTCACTATTTCAGGATGAATATGGTAACTTATTGGTGACTGAATATGGGATGTGCAAGTATAGGGATCATCAGACCTTGTCTATGCAAGAAATGCCTGAAAATTCTGCTCCTGGTCAGCTTCCACGAACTGTTGATGTCATAGTTGAGGACGACCTGGTTGATTCATGTAAGCCTGGAGATCGTGTGGCTATTGTTGGGATATATAAAGCGATTCCTGGAAAAAGCAAGGGCAGTGTGAATGGAGTATTCAGGTAGTTCCACTACTGAGATTTATTTACCAAATAAACCATTCACGTTTTCTCTATATAACATGATATTAACTTTGTGGGTAGGACTGTCCTCATAGCCAACAATGTCTCCCTACTCAACAAAGAGTCAAATGCACCAATTTACAGCCCTGAAGACTTAAAGAACATTAAAAAGATAGCTGAAAGAGACGATGCATTTGACCTGCTTGGTAATTCACTTGCGCCTTCGATATATGGGCATTCTTGGATAAAGAAAGCAGTGATCCTGCTGATGCTTAGTGGGGTGGAAAAGAACTTAAAGAATGGCACTCACTTGCGAGGGTGAGTCTTAAACTTGTTTATCCCTTTTTGATTGGAAGGTTAGGTGATTGATCTATCCTAACTTAATTTTACTACATGCTCAGCTTAGGGCACCTTGTTCTTTCTCCAACTTCTTCAATTCCCAGTATAAGATTTTACACTCAATCTAAATAAGATAATGTCTTATGCTTTTAGTGACATTAACATGATGATGGTTGGTGATCCATCCGTTGCAAAATCCCAGCTTTTAAGAGCAATCATGAATATTGCTCCCCTGGCCATATCAACCACTGGTCGTGGTTCTTCTGGCGTGGGACTGACCGCTGCTGTTACTTCTGATCAAGAAACTGGTAGGAAACTTGTTGGGCTTCAGCATGTTAGTATATCAGGCGAGCTTTCTGGGGATAAATAATCAATGCAATTGTTATCAGGAGAAAGAAGGCTAGAAGCTGGAGCAATGGTTCTTGCGGATAGAGGCATTGTCTGTATAGATGAATTTGACAAGATGAATGATCAGGATCGTGTTGCTATACATGAAGTTATGGAACAGCAGACTGTCACCATTGCCAAAGCTGGTATTCATGCTTCTTTGAATGCTCGATGTAGTGTGGTGGCTGCTGCAAATCCTATATATGGAACTGTAAGTTTGAAGTTTGTTGCTCATCTTCTCTTTCAGTCGGTATCTGTATTTGTGAACATTGAACTACTATTGAAATTGCTGTTGTTAACTGAATGGATGTGCAGTATGATCGCTCATTGACACCAACCAAAAATATTGGACTTCCAGACTCTTTGCTTTCTCGCTTTGACTTGCTGTTCATAGTATTGGATCAAATGGATCCAGATATTGACCGTCAAATTTCAGAGCATGTCTTACGCATGCACCATTACAGATCTGCAATTGATGGAGGTAGATGAACTGCTTTCTTTCGTTACATCAAGACTACTTGAACTAATACTCAACTGAAGACCTTTAATAAATGTAGGTGATGCAACACTCGATAGGAACTCAAGATATGGAACAGAAGATGAAGCAGATGCAGACACATCTGTCTTTGTGAAGTACAACCGAATTCTTCACGGAAAGAAAACAGATAGGAGTCGAAAACGTGATACCCTAACCATAAAGTTTCTTAAAAAGTACATCCATTATGCAAAACATAGGATTCAGCCTGACCTGACTGATGAGGTCATTATGCTTCTGCATTTTTCTGTTTTGTGATATATCATCTGCCTTTCTTTTGCATTTTAGCTGTTATCTGGGTCCCACAATTTAAGGCAGTTAAAAAATTTCCCCACAACTGTTCTAGGGTTATTTGTTTTTTCCCCTAAACCACCTAACTATAGTGTGCTATTGCTGGCCTGAGTTTTTTATCCTTTTTTTCACAGGCATCAGAGCACATTGCAACAGCATATGCTGAGCTCAGAACTGCCAGTTCAACAGTGAAGGTTTGTACTTTAAACAGTTGTGACTGCATGATTGTTCTTATGGTTGACTTTTTAATGAGCTGACCTAGTGCTTGACTTTTTAGACTGGAGGAACGCTACCAATTACTGCCAGAACCTTAGAAACCATTATACGCCTCTCAACTGCACATGCCAAATTAAAATTGAGCAGAAAGGTATTTGGTCTTTGTTGCTCTTTTAGAATTGCCTTCTCACCTAGTTGATGACACTATGTGATTGTTTTCTCCTCTTCAATTCTCATTCCACGACTGTCACTGGCCCTTAGTATCTATGAGATTAGGTTCCATTCTTCCCATCAAGTGTAGCACATGGTTCACTTGGCCTTGCAGGTTTCCAAGTCTGATGTTGAAGCTGCTCTGAAAGTTTTAAATTTTGCAATATACCATAAAGAATTAACAGAGATGGAGGAACGCGAACAAGAAAGAGAGAGAGAATTGGAGAAAAAACGTAGAGCTGAGCTTCATTCTGCAAGGACCAATAGAGATGACCATCCTACTGCTGGTGAAGAAGGGTAAGATACTGAATGAACAAAATAGTTCAACTTTTTCTCTTGTTTACCAATATGTTTTGTGCTTGAAGAATGAAAGTGAGCTTATACTAGATGGTGCCATCACACATGCACACATCCACACCTGCATGTTTAGGTGTACCAGTGAATGTACATAGATGTCTGGATGCATATAACATTGGTTGAGAGTAGCAACCTTTCAAGCCAAATTATTGTCGTAATTGCCCATAATCCTTGGCTACTGTTGAATTAACTGCAATTGAGGATTGTTTCTTTTTTGTGGGAGAAATGGGACTGGGCAACCACCATTAGTTTCTTGTATGCTCCAAAAGAATTGGATCTTGAGAAGTCAATAACATTCTAGGATTTGCCTTTTCCTATGAGGTTTTTTCTAATTCATCCTTATTTCTTGTTCTCTTTTTTTATGCTAGTTCAACAATGGATGCCATGGAAGTAGATGGTCCCCCTCCAGGGCATACTGCTACCCACTTAACTCCAGAAAGGTCCGATGCCTGAGAACTTACCTCCTTTTCCTACATCGTAGGTTATCAATTTTAGTTCAAAATTCCATGTCCTAATTTAGCTTTGGGGTTGCAGGATTGAAGCATTTAATTCAGCATTTCGTGCACATATGCGCTACTTGGACAGCATAACTATTGACGACCTGGAGAAGGTTGTGAATACAGGAGCTGCTCATTACACCAGGGAAGAGATAATGCTTCTGTTACAGGTAAAGGGCATTGTTGAGAATTTATTGGAACGGACAATTCATATTGGAATTTGGGACCACTTTTCTTTGCAGATATCCAATAAATGGGGTGTCATTCTTTTGTGATGTGGATCTGTTTTGACGTATGGGCTATATGAGCAGTTTTTATAACGTTGAATCCCCTGCCATGAAAGCAACTGTTGTTAACAAAAATCTCTTTATGATTGTTCAGAAGCTACACGATGAAAACAAAGTGATGATAGCTGATGGGAAGGTTCATATGGTGATATCTTGAGCTAAAAGAGCAGCGACTCCTGGGGCAGATTTTTAGCATGTATGTAGTTGCTTTAGCTTGTAAAATTTTGTGCTTGTCATCCATGCTAGAATTCTTTTAACTGAGTGAATGTTAGGAGCATATACATGCTCCATCTCTATGCTGTATATTCATTTAATCTTTTTCTGGAATGAGAACTTCTGTGTGGTACTCAAATTGCTGGAGAATTATGTGCTCTGCTGTATTTCGTTTAAATTCAGCTACAAATGTAGGTTATTTATCAGGGTCGTTTTGACTTTTTGACAAATTAAAGTGTCTTAGCGCCAGAGTTCTCACAATGATTCCAACAACAACAACCAAAAAAAAAAAGAAGTCTGTTTTTGCCATTCGAACAATTGAGCACATGTAAATTTGATTCTATCAAATTGGAAGCCTTTATTTTTAGCCAGCCAATAGAATGAATTGTAATCAGATAACATCTTCTAGGAAACAAGAAAAATCTGCACGGCTAATGTTGGTGTTTTTATATTTTTGGTGAGTAATTAACGGGGGAATATGCAGCCGCGTGGCAGGTTATTAACTTCACGAAATGTAAGCTACAAGGTAGAGGTTGCCTTGCCAGTTTCTTCTGCGGCGGAGGAGAGGGGATGGCTGGCTGAAAGGCAATTTCAGATTAAAAAAAGAAAAAAAAAACAACACGGCAGATTGAACATGATACACTTATATTATTAAATTATAAATATTAATTATTAAAATATATTTTAATTAATCTATTATTTATCAAACAATGTATCATTACCAATGATGCAATGACCAATCCCTTTCGAGTGGTAAGGTTGAATGAACCATAAAAAATAAATAGAAAACTTGGCTCTGACTTACGAACGGAATGACAGACATTTCTGCAATGCATATGTTTTTTTAACTAAAAAAATTGAGTCATTACATAAACTTACAATTTAATCTGTGTGTCCGCCCAACATTTTTTTTTATTGTTTTTAAAATCAAAAGAGTTAAACCATCGTTTTCATTAGTGACATTTTTGTTTTCATGGCCACCTCCCTGATCCTCAGAAGCAGCCTTCTCTTATCTGTACAATCACTGCAACAACCCAATAGGTCACTCTTAAAACCCCTTTTGGCTCTTTCCTTCTCCACCACATCCCAGCCCAGCTCTCTTTCCATCAAGGTAAGATCAATAGAATTCATGTAACACATATTTGTGGATGGTTTAGTAGTTGGAATATGAGAAATTTGTATTTATTCAACTTTTATTTGTTACTTGTATTGCTTGTTGTTAATTTTATCATTCACTGACTATCAATCACAACTCACAAACAGCTAGTTACCATATCCCAGTTATATCAAATAGGCACATAGGCAGTTAATCACAGTGTTTGTTATTATTGGATGCTGTATGTACATGGTTAGATGCAAGGAGGTGAGATTACAGAAGAAGCAGAAGGAATAGTCAATTCAGTGAAGAAGAAGAAGGTATTTGTGGCTGGAGCGACAGGGAGCACTGGTAAAAGGATTGTTGAGCAGCTGCTGGCAAAGGGTTTTGAGGTCAAGGCTGGAGTCAGAGATTTAGATAAGGCTAAATCTGCACTTTCCAAAGATAACCCATCTCTTCAAATTGTTAGTATTTTCTGACTATCAAGTGTACATGATTTATTGTGGATGTGAACTCAACTGGGTTTTTGTTGTGTTCTTGGAATTGTATGAAGGCCTTGTTTTTGGAGGTTGTTGTAATAATATTGGGTTTTCAGGTCAAAGCAGATGTTACGGAGGGTTCTGTGAAGTTGGCTGAAGCTATTGGTGACGATTCTGAGGCTGTTATATGTGCCACTGGATTTCGGCCTGGGTGGGATTTGTTTGCTCCTTGGAAGGTTAGTTGCTTTTGGTTCCAAGATCTATGTTCAGCACTTGCTTCTGTTATTTCAAATTCCATTGCTAAAATTGCAGATACGCTTATGTTGCTTTGCCATAAAGTGCATTTGCTCTGTTTGTTAATGTCTTTCCTTAGGCTTTGTGGTTAAACTGCTGCATTTTGTTGGTATAATCTGTCATCTCAATGGTTTTAGGCAGCAATGTTGGTCCTTTCTATGATGATATAACTATCAACAGTTTGATTGTCTTTTCTCTTCTGATGATAAGTGGTAGTGGATATTACAAAATTCTTGGGAGAGGAATAAGCGCATGATTTGTGTTGTCACTTGTGGTGGCAATCAGATGTCTTTGGTATTAATACATCATCAATGAGATGGAGAAAGAGATGATGTTGATTGCAGAAAGACATCCTTACATTAGAAAAAACTCTGTCTGGCACAGTTTATGCAGATATCTCTATTGTCTTCTAGTCTTTGGTTGTGGAGATCTGCGACCCCAAGATCGTAAGGAACATTATTTGTTGTACGTGTAGCAGATCATCACTGATAGGAGATTCAATGCCTTAGCTTGTTATCTGGGTACTTTCTCTAGGTATTGGTTTCCTCTCATTAGAACTTGGCACAGCTCAAGGAAATCAACATCTTAGGAGGGAGAGAGAGAGAGGAAAGGAAATAATATAACTAACTCAGATAGTGAGCACATCACTTACATATATATGCAACTATATTTGCACAAAAGACAAAAACTCGTTCACGACTGACTCCCCATTATCTTATCAGGACCGTTGACTGTTACCAAGCTTAATTGTTTTGTACTAGTCAATAATGGACATATTTATCTTTTTTTCCTTTTTGTATGGATAATAGATCTGATTTTTAATCCATCACTTCGCATTTTGATATTGCTGTAGGTCTGGTGCATGACTCAAGTTATTTGTTGTACAACCTGACACGCCTCATTACCTATATGTAAATGCACGAACTAAAATGGATAAATCTCTAGTTTGTCAAACTGTTTCTAGTGGATGGTTAACATTTCTCCTCTAGATAGAGATAAAGTGTACTTTCCATGATTTATAGACACAAGGCCTAATGAAGCCCTTTCCTCTTAGTTGGCTCTTGTCTGTTTAGTCCCTTTTGGATTTATATAAGAGTAGGGGTAACCTTTTTTTTTTTTTTGTCTAATTATGTACGTTAAATTTGTGGTTTAGGAAAGGTCATAATCTTCTACAGAATCTTTCAGCTGGTTTGGGTGTTTATTGACATATCCTTTATTAATATTGATTATTGATCATCTTCGTTTGGCAAATAGAGACCAATAATATGACCCCTTTGCCTCTAGCATTTTTCTAGGCAAATTACCAGTTCACTGTGTAAATTCAAACAAATCTTCATTTTGATTATTGTCTGAAACGAATTGTATATGCCACTCCAATATTTGCTTAATCGAGGTCAATGTAGGTGTCATAGTTTTATCCTCAATTAGCATGCTTTTGTTCATATTAGATCAAGTAGTTATGTTCATTAAGTAAAGCACTGCTTGATGGTAAGCATTGTCATATTTTGTATTGTATGATAAGATGCCTACTTCAGAATCTTCCACTTGAAGCTGATTTGGTATTCGTAGTCTCTTCACAAATTACATTCCCAAGCAATTCTCTCTCGATCATTTTCTTCTTTGGTGCATACATAATGTCTACTGTCCAAACATTAAATTCTGGGGCTATGAAATTGAAAATCTGTCAGAATTTTGCATTTACTATTATTCAGAATTTCCTTTTTTTTTTTTTGAATTATTCATGAATTTGTGATGTGCAATCGAAAGTTAATAGTTTGGTTTTACAGGTCCACAAGTTATTTTTAGCATTGCTCGATACTTCTCTATATGTGAATTATGTTACTGCAGGTCGACTATTATGGCACTTTAAACCTCGTCGAAGCTTGTCGTAAGTCAGGTGTGAAAAGGTTCATCCTTATCAGTTCTATTTTAGTCAATGGAGCAGCAATGGGACAGATTCTTAATCCAGCTTACATCTTTCTCAACGTTTTTGGACTGACTTTAATTGCAAAGCTTCAGGCAGAGCAATATGTAAGGAAATCTGGTATAAACTACACAATAATCAGGCCTGGTGGGTTGAGAAGTGATCCCCCATCAGGTAATGTCGTCATGAAACCAGAGGTATTGCCTCCGTCTAAGCCTTTTTAGAAACTTTTCATGCTCTTCCTATGCACAAGTCTTTATATTAAGTTAATTAGTATCTCTCGTTCACTCAATAGGATACTCTATATGAAGGGAGTCTATCCAGAGACATGGTAGCAGAGGTTGCTGTTGAGGCATTATCTCATCCAGAATCATCTTTCAAAGTAGTCGAAATAATATCAAGTGCCGATGCTCCTAAGCGTACTTATGAGGATCTTTTTGGTTCCATTGGGCAACGGTGACTTTTTAAGTCCGAAATTTTCTTTGGACAGAAAGCTATAAAAAGCAGGTATTTTCATGATGTTATAATCTTCATTTTTTTCTTCTTAAATAACGATTATAGCAGTTAAAACTTGGGTTGTTTTCTCTAACGAGCTGTCAATCTGACAGTGAAGGGTGAAAGCACTGAAGCCTTGAATCTCTCATTGGAAAGGCATTCTCAATTGTTGCTTCTTGGAGGGAATATGAGCAATGAAGATAGAAAAGGCAAGCAAATCCCAGCAGATGTAGAGGTTTTTTTTTTATTTTTTATTTTTATATAATGTATGTCCAAATAGAAGCTTTTCTGGCCAAATAGTGGAGGGCTTGTAGCATTTCATCCAACTATTTTTACACAGCATACCTAAAGTTAAAACATGTTTGCCCCAAAAGATTCTTGTCTTGTCCCCAACAGACACTCTAGTTTTTTGGGATCTTAAAACTTCATATAGGAGTTTCAAGTTAGAATCCAACAAGATGGGAGAATTTATAGCAGTAGAGGGGGGAGGATTACTATTGCATAGTTTCTGAACAAAAAGGGAAAAATAAAAGAGATTCGCAGTTTTCAAAGAAGTAGCTCATATAATCCTTTCACAAGCATCATAAAAAACAAAGTTACCAAAAGGAACAAACACTCAAGTGCTAATTGGACGCACTCATCAAGCCAAGTGAAAAACCGTCATTAGAGCTTATTTGGAAGAACCAAGCAAACCAGAAAGAAACCATGACGCAGATGGTGAAATCAATTCTCATTGGCATCTCAAGACACCCCATTTCTGAGAAAGCTGTAAAGATGCACCAGAAGTGACTCGCCAAGACATAATATAACTAAGGTAGAATGCACTTGTGTCTTGTGTAGGTGTGTCTGCGCAGATTAAAAAGATGTCCCCAGCATCATTTTCTTGACGAAAAAGAAAAACAAGTAAAATCTATCGAATATTAAATGATTTATTGTTATCTTTTACTCACTTTTTTTTTTTGTGAGCACAGTGATGAATTCTACTTATTATTATTATTTTTAACTAATTGTCTTTTTATCTTTTTTTTATTCTTTCATATTTGATGCTAAAATTAGCCTTGGAAAATTCCTATAAATGATGCTAACCATTGGATATATGAAAATGCATTCAATAGAAAATATATGTATCTAAAAGACAGGAAGTCAATTACTTAACTAAAAGGCCAGTCCAAGTCACCTGGGACATTTCATTTCTCTTGTAGCCGAAAAGCTAGAGGAGGAGAGTCAATCTGGACCATCTCTGTGACTGTATCGACCAAGCAAATGAGCCAAGCCACTACCACCACCACCACCACAACCACCGCAAGAACCACCCACGGAACAATCAACTCCGAGAAATAAAAGTCCTAATCATCTCAGCCGACAACCTCAATAATGTGAAGCACGTGACGAAAATGAAGCAGTGAAGACCCACGTGGAACGAGGTCATCAAAGTGAAGCTCCCTGGAGCACTTGAAGGAGAATGACGTCACGTGGGCATTGAGTGTGGACACATGCTCAAGGCCTAAATATAAAATAATTTATAAATTTCTTCCCGACGCATCTTCTAAAGACTCCATGGCCCAATGGATAAGGCGCTGGTCTACGGAACCAGAGATTCTGGGTTCGATCCCCAGTGGAGTCGTTTTCTATCTATTTTGGTTTTTTGGCTCTAACTTTAAATAAACTTTCATATTATACAAGAAAATTCCCAGGAAACATTTATGCATGAAAACAAAATACTACATTACACAACATTTTTTTGTCTTATTCAAAACACTCACAAAAATTAAATCACAACTGAAATGAGCTAAAATGAACAACATCCGACGCTTATGGGAATATCTATCAGCTAGTATTAAGCGTACCCTGCCTCCTTCTTTGCCATCACAGCAGCTTGGAAGTTCACTTATAAGGGCATCAAGACAAGCCCCACAATCGACGCTAGAGAGATCCCTGGTGCATTGAGCCAACCCGTAAAGTTTGGTTGATCCAGTGAGCTGCAAGTCTCCGGCTGCATACATTGTCTTGGCGGAAGAAGAAGCTTGATGAGCTAGTTGGCCTAGTAATTGCTTCACATTTTGATTGAATGTCACCGGATCGCTTACATTTTTAACGTTCAACAAGGAGAACTTGTTCTGACTGTCAATTTGGCCAAATAACTCCTCATTTGAGTACTTCAGGAGACAATTGTCGTACCATATAACCCCTCCTTTCTTAAGTGGGCAGCGCTTTTGAACCTCCCTACTTGCATTAACAACACAGATTCTACAATCCAAGGGAGAGACATCTCCTCTGCATAGTGCCAGTCCATACGGCCGGTCTTGGTCCGCACCCAATGTTCCAAGTGCAAAACCACCAGCTGGAGCTTGCAAGTAGAAGAACCGCTTGAGCATTTTCAATCCTGTTTCGTATGGACCATTGGCGGTGAAATTTTCATTGCTTGTGCAGTAATGAAGAAGAGGGTCAACCCCCAAAACGGAATGGAGTAGCAGAGCGTAGGTTAGCAAATAGAAACAGCAGGAAAGTCTTGAGAAGGCCATTGTTCTATAGGCTTCACACAATCTGGAGTATGATCGTTGAGTTGGATATTAATTTGGGGTTGGGATTATACGTCGTAGCCTGTATTTATAGATTAGTGACAAGCTCCCGTATTCATTAATTAATAAAAATAAAAAATAAAAAATTGTAGTTTGAAGGGCTGACCCTTTCATTTCTTCTAACCTTCTCATTTGAAACTGCCTGATTGCTTTGCTAAGGCTCCCAAGAACTGTTCAAATATGGGCTGCTCGTATTCTTTCAGCATTGTAGCAGTTCGTTTCATTTCGTTCTAGGCTCTATTATAAAATCACTAAACATTAAGTTATTTGAAGATCCCTTTGAACTTGGAACCAACTTCTAAAATTTTAAAATTTTTTTCAGACTCGTTCAACAAGCAGAGGTGCTGATTTTCTCAACGAATAATAACAAATTGGCTGTAACTTGTAGAGATTGTTGGACGAAAAGGCTGGAGTTTTTTGAACGGTTGTATAGAGTGTAAACACTTATTGCATTTATAAGTTTATATATACATATATATATATATATATATATATATATATTCTTTTTTGTTTTTTACGTATTAATTATATTTTAATCTGAAAAAAAATATAAAATTTATAATTAAAAAAGAAAACTGTAATTCACAGCTGTTCTTCTAACGGAAGAAAAAAAAATCTGTTTTTCCATCCATTCTGGTGATATTTAGGCTCTCTAATTAACATATATATATATATATATATATATATGGTTCAAAGCCCTTCTGAAGATGTTAAATGGGCCATACTAGATTGTCCTAACGCCTGTGGCCCAATAGATGATGATATGAAAAGGACTCAGAGACTACCCCATTGGCCACGGGCAGAGATTCAGCCCACACCGGTGCCCGTTGGGCTAGGTTTAATCAGAGTGATAAAAAAATCGAAAACAAAAAAACAAAAACGAACATACCTCGGGCTGTATAGCTCGGTGAAAAAAATTGGGCCATGTGACTCACAGTAAGGCCCAATGGACCCAAAAAAAGGTCAAAGGTAGAAAGATTATCATTGAACTGGTCACAAGACTGAATTACCGCCATTGCTATTGTACAAGGCCTAAAGGTGACCTGAAGTGCCAACTAAGCATATTTCATGCCGTCCATGAACCTCAAACAAATTGTCTCACGTTGAGTCTTCTCGAGGGACCAGGCAAAAGTGATCCCACCTTTTTTTTTTTCTGCAAATAGTTCATATTGGATTAAACAATCCATACCCGTACTGTAACTGAGACGAGATAATTGTTAGACACAATAACTCTAATAATACAGTACAATAATTTTGATATTATTATTAAATAATTATATAAACACCTTATATATTATTTAATATGATAAAAAAGTCACGTAATAATTTAAAAACATACAAAAAAAAAATATAAACATAAAATCTTACATGTTTATTATATAATATAAAACATATAATTCTACTCAAACGTTGAAATCATATTAAATTAGATTCAACTAATTTAGTTTTTATTTTTTATTTAAATACTAAGTTTTAAATTCTAATAAATCTAAATTAACTTGAAAATGCATGATAAGGCAACCTCCACAGGCACAAATCACTAGCGGCGTTTCTTTCCGGTTGCAACTTCCCAAGCTTGTAAAACGTGGTTCACAATTTCTTCTACACCAACCCCGTGTTTCACCTGCACGTGCACAACACAGATAAAGAAAATTAGGATGTTTTTTTTTTTAGAAAGAGAAGCGTTAGAGGGCACGCCTATGTTTCAGTTTAGACAAAATAGTTACTAGAAAATAGGTCCACCAGGGAACTTAAAAACAAGAAAGAAGAAGAAGATGATGATTATAAGGCAATCTTTTGTGTGTCTGGAGGTTTATCACAATCTGGAAGATTAAACTGAAACAATGAAGAGTTTTGCCAACAAACTTCTCTAGGGTATAAGGTGCAAAATCTGGAAAAGGGTGAAAACCTTGTGATTCTTAGAGACATCAGGAATTTTTTCCATTTTCTGTTTCATTTGCTAATCTCTTTTCATGTGAAGTTTCTAGGTTCTTTATACCAGTAGCATCATGGTAAGTTTTGATTTCCTAGGGTAATGTTACTGTATAACTTCCACTATGCCAGAAATAAATCATAAGATGGTAGACTTTGTCATAAACAAATGCCACAGTGGCATTGAACTGACCTGAGCAAAGACAAATGGCCCTCCATCCCGCATTCTAATTGCATCACGCTCCATGACAGCCAAATTGGCCCCAATTGCAGGTGCAAGATCAGTCTTGTTTATGACCTAGAATCAGAGACAATCAACACAGGCTCCAAGTAATTTTTTTTTTGTTTTCTTTTTTTTTTCAAATCTGATCAATGATTTATGTTGCACAAATTTGGTGAAGGCTGCATCAATTGAAGTAACTTTCCATGAATAACGTTAAATTGCTTACAAGAAGATCAGCTTGAGTGATGCCTGGGCCACCTTTCCGAGGAATTTTATCTCCACCAGATACATCTATTATATATATGATATAGTCAGCCAGTTCCCGACTGAAGTTGGCAGCCAAATTATCTGCACCAAACATAACTCGAGCAGTTCATTTAAGTAATAGGACACTAAGCATAGCATTGCTAAAGTTCATTATCAGCTATGCACGTGATATAACTGCCAAAACTCTTGAGAAACCCAATGGCATGCTTTTAGAACCTGATACCCAAAAGGATAGCCATTTATAGGCCAATTACCTCCTCCAGATTCACAAAGAAGTAGGTCTGCTTTGAATAAGTTAGAAAGCTCCTCGAGAGGACCAAGATTAATGCTGATATCTTCACGAATTGCAGCATGTGGACAGCCTCCAGTTTCTACAGCACGTATCCTTTCCTCAGGAAGTGCTCCATTCTTAATCAGGAACTCACCATCTTCTTTTGTGAATATATCATTTGTCACCTGGCATAACAGCATAGCCCTTAGAATTCTCTAAATCGATCATTCAGTGTACTTAATCATTTGTTTAAGGCAACTGATTATAAAGGAAGCCTAAATTTATGTGCATGAGAATAAAACAGTTTGACTGAAAGTTGTGGTCGGGTTGAGGGGAACAGAAACAGGATGGTGATTGATTTCACAAGTACAATCTATTCCACACTGAAAAATACTCAATGAGTTAACTCAGATAAGCAAACCCTCAATCCGGCATTGGTAATACTATCCCAGCATTTATGATACAATCAGTTGCAAGCTCTCAGCAACAAGTGTGGTTTAAAAATTCAGTCTTTAGGGGAGTGCTTCAGATCCACTGGCGGTGCAACATGAGGCATCATGAAGAGAAGTGATCCATCTGCCTCATGGGGCAAAATGAACTGCACAGGCATTGAACAACACTGAGAATCAGTCTCTAAAGCAACAAGTGTGGTGGCTTTTGGAGGTCCTTCAGCAGTTTTCTTTTGGATGTTTGACGTTCCTTTGCCAATTCAACTTGATTGACAAAGTTCTAAGAATGAAGCTCAGGGTCTTCTGAACTTAGCACTGAATTACATTATGGTCAAGGTCTAGAGATGATGATGGAATGGGGGCTCTACAATCCATAACTTGCTTCAAGCTCTTCCAGCAATGGAAAATGTATGTGTCTAACCATGGACGTTCTACAATCATGCTTGAACCTTTGTAAAAGGAGTAACAAGAACCTCATACAATATACTTACTGCAGCAAGACTGTAGTTGTCCCGCAAGAATTTACACAAAGCAAGCATCAATGCTGTTTTCCTACAAAGAGGAGAAACAAAATTCATCGGCACCCATAATTGAGCTTTATTCAGTATAGCAGAACAGACAATTATACAACCAAAGTAAACCCAGAAAGAAATAGTAGAAGAGGGAAAGAAGATAAAAGAAAACTCCTGCATCTGAATGACATAACATACTTATTCTTAATGTCCTTATTACATTACTTTATCTAGAATTACCTCCCAAGATATTTTTTTCCGGTAAGAAACTATGCAAATCAAATTCTTGCTTATTTTGACAATTTAATGGGAGCCTGAAATCAACATACTCATCCACATTGAGGTGAATGAATAGCCAGTAAAGGTACCACTATTGAGTTCCATGGTGAATGTTCTTCTAATCAACCATTTCCATCAAAAGCCATTGCATTCTGAGAGTCTGAGCAGGAGCTCCTAATAAAGGCCTAGTATTTCTAGCTAAAAAAATTAAACAATGACCACTGACCCAATTAAGATCACAAGCAAGAACTAAATGGGAACCAAGAACCTGAATCTAGAGCCGCTTCATTAACCAGAAATATCATCCATTTCTCAACAATCATAGAACCCCAAAAAGAAAAATGAAATCCTAACAGAAGATGCAATGAAATCAAGTGAAAATTGAAGGCCAAAAAGTGGGGATACCCAGTACCAACAGGGCCACCAATACCAACAGTGAAAGCCCTTTCATTGAAATCCCTGTTAAGAAGAGGTGGAGCTCTTCTGCTGAAGTAGCCAGGAGAGTATATGGGTTCGTGAGAGTGTGGTGCCAACCCATCGTGGCTATGGTACACCCTCCCATCCGGGCCCACCCATGATGTTGTTTTCCTGTTTCCAATCAATCACAGAAATTTTTTTACAATTAATAACCCATAATCAGCAAGCAAGCAAGCAAGCAGCCTGAAGCATGAAGAAGAAATATTGTCTATTAGAAAAGACTACTCACTCATCATGGGTGTGGTCATGATGGTGATGGTGATGGTCATCGTGATCATGGTCATGGTCGTGATGGTCATGGTGATGGTGGATGTGTGAAGCCATCTCTGACTGCAACTGTCTTCAGTGTTTATTTTTAGAGCCGGTGTCTCCACCTCACAGACGGAATGCCCCTCCAGCAGCCGTTCAGTTTACTGATGGTTGTAGGCGAATCTATCTTATATTATTTTCAAATTTGAATTAATATTATATTTTCTCATTAATTATTTTTATTTTCAAAAATATATATCAACGAAATAACTCAAGTTTGAATTAATAATTAAAAAAAATAACAAAATATAATTTTATAAAATTGAAGCAAATGTAAAAACTTTCAATTATAAGAATAATATTATACTGTTTCATAATAAATTGATTATTTTGATCAATAATATAAATATGTATAGTGAAATATTTTAAATTTAGATTTAAATATTTTTAACAATAAAATATTTTTATAAAAAATTTAAAATAAAAATTAATCAAAAAAAACAATCTAAATCATTGGAATAATCAAATTAAGTTAGACTAAAAATTCATAAATAATTATTTGAAAGCTGCAATTTAAATTGAAGGATGTACTTGATACAGGCACAAATAAGAAAGTGAAGAAAAAAGAAGTCGACATGCTTATGTGTTGAAGGCATTTGCTTTGCAAATGAAGCCAACTCTTGAATGTTTCCTGTCGTCTATTCTTTATTATATTAAAACTATGGTCTAATTAGCTAGTTGATTACATTGCAAAAAGTAAAGTTTTTTTTATGCTTCTCTAACTTTTCTTTTTCTTTGAAATAATAAAAAAGGTACTGTGATAATTTTTAGTTAATTTATAATATGTTTTATCGCAAAATAAATAAAAATATTACAAATATAATAGTTATATGAAATCAATTAGGTTGATGTGAACTAAATAATCAAAAAATACGTGAATAAGCGAGAAAAGTACAAAAAGTTGCAATAGGTTTTAAAGTTGGTTCCAAGTTGATGAATTTTTTGGTAATTTTAATTAAATTTTATAAATTATATATATTTTAAAATTTTTTAGTGAGAGAAACTTTAACCTAATATAGAAAATTTTTCTTTGAAGACGGTTGATATCTTTTGTTTTTTGAAATTCAATCATTGTTATTGATTTCCTGTTGTTAATTATGATTTCTCCCTATGTCAGTTGGTATTAGAACCAGACAGTTTCCTATGAAGATGTTAGCTAATGAAGGTGTTGATGGCGGTCGTGTTCTTGACAGTATTTAGGATGTGGGAATCCAAGGGGCCGACTAATGGGTTCCTAGGGTAGAGTTCAATACTTTAGATCAAAGAATTCAACGCTTAGAACAACATTTTGAAGACTTGATTGAGTATTTTGACTCGATGAATGTTAGTGGTAATAGGCTTAGGGTAAGAGATGAGTATGCTAATCCAATTAACAGACTCAAAGCTGTTAATAGGATTGCACAGATCTTGGATGATGAATCTATTGAGGAGGACGAGTTTATATATGGAGTGAGACAACCACAGAGATGGGGTGGTGATACAGGGTATCAAAGGAACTGCTATGGGTATGACCAAAGAGATGGGGGTGATTACCATTTAAAGTTTGATATTTCATATTTTAATGGTAGCCTCAATATTGAGGAGTTCCTAGATTGGTTAGCAGACGTTGATAGGTTCTTCGACTATATGGAGATACTAGAAGATCGTTGGGTTAGATTGGTGGCATGCAGATTGAAGGGTGAAGCTTTTGCCTGGTGGGAGAGGCTGCAGACCAGGAGACAGAGAGAAGGTAGACATCTAGTGAGAATGTGGTTACGTATGAAACAACTACTACAACGCAATTTCTTACCTCTAGATTATGAGAAGATATTGTTTCAGCAATATCAACGATGTCATCAAGGGACAAGATCTGTTCATGAGTACACCACGGAGTTAATAAGGTTGGCAGAATGAAATGACTTAAGAGAGAGTGAGGGTCAACAGGTTGCACGATATGTGGATGGGTTGAAGTTACAAATCAAGGACAAAATAGAAGTTATGGTCCTGAGAAATTTGAATGAGGTGAAAAATATAGCTCTTCGAACCGAGTTAATGTTGCAGGAGTAGAGCACTAGATATGCAAGTGGAAGAAGAGGGTTTATAAGTGATGTTGCTAATGGCAGTAAGATGGGGGTTAAGAAGAATAAAAATATGTCGAGTAAATTTGGCGAAGAGAATACCAAAAGGGATGAAAAGGCTGAAGGGAAAAGACCTATAAAGTTTAAGAAAGTCCAGAAGCAAAATAACTCATATGTTAAGCCAATTTTGGGTAAGTGTTATTGTTGTAACTAACCTGGTCATAGATATAATGAGTGTCCTAGTAAGAGAATTATTAATATTGTAGATAGGAATGATGAAGAAGAAGTGTTATGAGCCTGATGGAGAGGATGAATATGATGAGGAGGAGGATGGTGAAGTGGAGCCAGTTTATGTGATTAGGTGGATGATGTTAGCACCAAAACAGGAGTCAAATACCCAACGACACCAGTTATTTCGTACCAGGTGCGCGATTAGGGGAAAGGTGTTTAACTTGATTGTAGACAGTGAGAGTTGTGAAAACATCATCGGGAGAGAAGTTGTTAAGTAGTTATAGCTGCCTGTCGAAAAATACTTATGCCCATACACTATTGGATGGATTAAGGTGGCCGAGAAGATTGAGGTGAAAGAGAGGTGCAAGGTGTCATTTTCTATAATGAAGTATCAAGATAAAATCTTCTGTGATATTGTTAACATAAATGCATGTCATTTGCTATTTGGAAGGCCTTGGTAGTTCGATGTGAACGCCCAATATGCAGGTAAAGAGAATGTTTACAAGCTAGAGAATGAGGGTGTGAAATATACCTTATTACCCCTAAAGTTAGAGGGTCGCTCTAGAGCCCGTAGGATAGAGGAATGCTCTTTCTTGACTATTACCTAACCAGAGAGGGACATGGTTGAGGATTTGAAAGAGTCAAAGGTGGTCCATGCGCTCATTGTGAACAATATGGTAGTTTGGGATGAAGATGTGAGTGTAAAGGCTCCTGAAGCGGTTAAGGGAGTGTTGGAAGAGTATAATGATGTGATTCCTGAAGACCTACCTAAGGGATTACCACCCTTGAGGGACATCTCGCATCAAATAGACTTGGTACCTGGAGCAAGTCTTCCAAATTCACCAAACTATAGGATGAGTCCTAAAGAAACTGAGGTCCTGCAGAAGAAGGTCCAAGAGTTGTTGGACAAGGGGTTCATTCGAGACAGTATGAGTCCTTGTGTTGTACTAGCTTTACTAACACCTAAGAAAGATGAGAGCTGGAGAATGTGTATTGATAGTAGGGTTATTAACAAGATCACCATCAGATACAAATTTCATATACCACGATTGGATGACATGTTAGATCAATTGAGTAGGGTTAGGGTATTTTCCAAAATTGATTTAAGGAGTGGCTACCATCAAATCAAAATTCGGCCCGGGGATGAGTGGAAAATAGCATTCAAAACCAAAGAGAGGTTGTATGAGTGGCTAGTAATGTCATTTGGCCTTAGCAATGCACACAGTATCTTCATGTGCGTGATGAATTAGGTATTAAAACCCTTTAATGGTCACTTTATAGTAGTGTATTTTGATAATATACTGGTATTTAATAAGTCAAAAGAGGAGTATATTGAACACTTAAGGTGTGTCTTACCTGTCTTGAAAGAGAATAAATTATTTGTTAATTTGAAAAAGTGTGTCTTCATGTCAAAGCAATTGTTATTTCTGGGGTTTGTAATTAGTAATGAGGGTATTATAATGGATGATGAAAAGGTAAGAACAATCAAGGAATGACCTACTCTTAAAGTCGTTACTGAGTTAAGGAATTTTCTAAGATTGGCTAATTTTTATAGGCGATTTATAAGACATTTCAGTACAATTGTTGCTCCATTGACTGAGTGTCTGAAGAAAGAGAAATTTCAATGGGGCAAAGAGGCTGAAATAAGCTTTGTGAATTTAAAGGAAAAGTTATGTAGGGCCTCTGTATTGGCACTACCTGATTTTGATAAGCTATTCAAAGTGGACTGTGATGCTAGTGGGGTAGGGATTGGTGCAGTGTTATCACAGGAGAAGAGACTAATAGCGTTCTATAGTGAGAAGTTGTGTGAGGTTAGGAGGAATTGGTCGACTTATGACAAGAAATTCTATACTGTTGTGAAAGCGTTGAGAGTATGAGAACACTATTTAGTAAGAAAAGAATTCATTCTATACTCAGACTATGTAGCATTAAAACATTTTGAGTGGTCAGACCAGGATAAGTAAAGATATGCATACTAAGTGGATTCAATTCTTGCAGAGGTTTCCTTTTAGGTTAATGCATAAATCTGGTATGCAAAACAAAGTGGCTGACGCTTTAAGGAGAAAGGCTAATTTGTTATTCACCTTAAGTGCTGAGGTTGTGGGTTTTGAAAGAATAAAAGAGTTGTATGAAAATAATGGTGATTTCAAGGAGATCTGGAGGAAGTGTACTATTAAAGAACCTTGTGATGATTATCATATTCATGAGAGGTATTTAATGAAAGGAAATCAATTGTGCATTCCTGAGTTCTCCTTGAGAGAGAAGTTGATTAGAGACCTTTATGGGGAGGTTTAGCAAGACACTTGGGTCGAGGTAAACCTTTAGCTATTGTGACAAAGAGGTATTTATGGTCTCAACTGAGAAGGGATGTTGGTAGGATTGTAGAGAAATGCTACATTTGTTAGACCTCTAAAGGGCAATGTTAAAACATTGGGTTATACACTCCATTACCAGTACCTCAGAACATCTGAAAAGACTTATCCATGAATTTTGTCCTGAGTTTACCTTATACCCAATGAGGTGCTGACTTTGTATTTGTTGTTGTTGACAGGTTTTCTAAGATGACTCATTTTATTCTATGTAGAAAAACCACAGATACACAATTCATTGTCAGATTATTTTTCAAAAAAGTGGTGCACTTATATGGTGTTCCCAAGTCCATTACTTTTGATAAGGATAACAAGTTTCTTAGTCACTTCTGGAAGACGTTGTGGGTCATGTTTGATTTTTCGCTAAACTTTAGTAGCACGACTCATCCACAGATTGATGGGCAGACTGAAGTGACCAACAAAACACTGAAAAATCTAATCAAGAGTATCTGTGGTGAAAAGCCAAAATAGTGGGATCAGGCATTGACCCAAGATAAATTTGCCTACAATAGTTTTGTTCATAGAATTATTGAGAGATCACCCTTTTCAGTGGTCTACACCAAAACACCACAGCATGCCCTTGATTTGTTGAAATTACCCAAAGGGACAGAGGGTAGTATCGTAGCTAAGAACATGACAGAGTAGTGTCAAACCATCATTGAAGAGGTAAAAAGAAAAATTGAGAGGGTGAATGCAAAATACAAGGAGGTTGCTGATAAATACAGGAAAGAGAAACTGTTTGAGATTGGTGATCAGGTGATGGTGTATCTGAGGAAGGAGCGCTTTCATATAGGCAAGTATAGCAAATTACAGTCAAAGAAATATGGTTTTTATGAAGTTGTGCGTAAAATTAACGACAATACTTATGTTGTCAAGCTTCTTGATGATATGAATATCTCCAAGACATTTAATGTAACTGATTTATCTTTTTTTTTATACAGATGATATGCTTTTATATCCTGAAGAGAACTTGGGGTCGAGTTCTTCTCTGGTGGGAGAGAATAATGTGTACTAGATAATCGAGAAATACATCAAAAAAAGGATAAGAAGCTGTGATGAACTTCTAAGTTGGGTACAAGTCAACGAAATTTTTTATAATTTTAATTAAATTTTATAAACTATATATATTTTAAAATTTATTAGTGAGTGAGAGATCAAAAATTTTAACTTATTACAAATAATTTTTATTTAAAAATGATTGTTATTTTTTATTTTTTAAAATTCATTCGTTGTAATTAATTTATTATTATTATAAATGTTTTTTCGCTGTAGGATTTAGCGGTTAAAAAAAAATTATAAAAGAGATTGAGAGTTCAAATTCCCATTAGCCTTAAATTCTCACAAAATGAAAACTGTAATGTAGAAAAGAAAAGGAGAAAAAAAAAAAGTACAATAGGAATATAATAGCACAGCAGCCCCCTAAAAACCCAATAATTCACGCTACTCATGAGCTATCGTATACCTCTTGTTGTATATAACATGGTTGATGTGAGACCTATACATTGAACCAAAGCTTAATCTTAGTTCAATTGGAGAGGACAACTCAACCGATGTGAAATTTGATACCCCGGCAAAGAAAATGGCAAAGAAAATAAATTGAGACAGAGATGAGTTGCATGGGAGAATAGGACATGCCGCACCAGTCGACGAGGGGTTGGAATTTGTTCTGATTTGGACCATAACAAGCCACACACACACACACCATTGCTCAGAACAGCCTCTAATCCTACCTTATCCCATATCAAATATTCTGTAGTTTTTTTTTTTTTTTGATGACAAAGCCACCCTGACAAGCAAAATGTATAAAATATCACTCTGACAATCAAGTAAGTGAGGTAGAAAATCAAAATTCTTAAACAAATGAGCAGAGAACAAAGAACCATTACCTTCGAACGAATGTTAATATGGTGGCATTTGCATGCGCGTAGCATTATGAAGCGTACGTACTTAAGGGTTCTTATTCTGGACTTTCAGTGTTATTTGCCTTGAAGGGTCCAATTACAGGAAGTGGGGTGGAGTTAGAGCAATTAAAAGCATGAGAATGTAGAGCATAACCAATTAATCAATCAATTGAAGTGAAGTCACGATGATTGAACCCTAGATGCCCTTGGACGAAAAGGAAACCAATAAACAAAAAAAAAAAAAATATATATATATATATATATATAAAAGTAACTAATTAAGTCATTCTTGATAAAGATTTTCTCCCCAAAGCAGTAAATTCTCTAGCTACATTATATACTGCACCAACCAATATAGCACAACCATTCAACAACAGAATCACCAGCCTTGACCAGAAACTGTTAAATGACAACAAAATGAACTTTGATCAATTAATAGTCAACGAGAAAAGGCTAGAAAATTGGCCGACAATGATATTTCACACGAGCAGTGATAGAAGGTTAAAGCATCAAATTGTACTGCACAGAAAAAGGTAACTAATAAATGTATTAAACAGCAACTTCGAATTTTTTTCTATTAAAAAAAACAGCAGCTTCAAATTTAACAGAAGCAGCTGCAACCCCAAATATAAACTCTGATCCTTCTAGCGTACTACCAGAATTGAAAATAAAAAAATGTCCAATAAAAGCTAAAATGAACCCCCAAGTCTTCCACGGACAAAATAAAGCAGCGCTACTTTGACCTCTCATGGCACCTCATCCATTGGATGTTAAGGATTACACAAATAAGTTGGGCCTGGATGCCTTGTATGTTGTCTTCAACTTCCTGGATGGGGGCCTGAACTTCCTGAATAACAATGGGAACTTGATCTTGGAGTTGTGAAATTGCTTGGTGCTTTCTCTCTTGCAAAGCTTAGCAGGGATTGTAGCAGTCTTGATAACCTGAATGCATGGAAACCTGACTCTGTGGCGAGAAGCCATCTCATTGTACATCTGCTCAACAGCGCCATTGAGAGTTGTGTCACGGAATTCCTTGTACATATTGTGATATCCTGTTCGGCTTTGGTAACGCAGCCAAATACCATAGTTTTTTATCTTGGTTGGATTTTTCTCAAAGATCTGCAAACAATAACAAACAAAAGAACATTCTAAATAACAACAGAGCCCAATGCTAAATATTTGTAAAAATTCAACTAAACCAAGCAGCAAAAAGAAATATCAATCAACTTCAGGACAATAAACACAAAGAAGTGTAATCACTGCTTAATGAATGCAAAACCATAGTACCAAAAAATCATTCATGCAGGCATCATACCAATCAACAAAAAATTAGACATTCATGTATAGATTGATTTGGCTGTGTTTTTTTTTTTGGCTGGGGGGCGGGAAGGGAGCAAGTGCCAAATTTCACCTTACACATCGGGTAACAGCATTATTACAAAAAACTAGATGAACAGCTACAGAATATGTGAATGATACAAAAAAATACAGCATTGCTTCTAGTTCTGTAGAAGCAACAACATCCATTCTTCTACAAAATTCAACATTGAATACTGCAGTTTGAACCAGACTAACTAATTAAGCTGAAAGACGTGCCCTTGGAAAAAATGTGAATTGACATAATAAAAGTATAGTTGCTCCAAGTGTTCCCCCAAGGCAACATTTAGGGATACCAAGGGGGGAGACATGAAAAAAGCAACACAAGCAATGTCGCTTCAAGGGAACGAGTCACACGGGAATCAACAAATCCACGCCGACCAGATAATGAAGCATTGCAAACTATGTCAGATGTAACTTCACAACCACATTAGAAAATGTATATTGGTCAAAGAAGTGACAGATTAAATTAGTCACTAAAAAGCATTTGCTATGAAACTCCACAGTGCTGAGCAGACCAGATATTGTGCACTATTCCTTGTGTTGGCTTGCAGGTTTTAGATGAAATAAGTGTTCTGGCATAAAAGACAACAAGAAGAAAATGCTATCCCAATGGATATAATTTATGCATAAAATTACAAAGAAATTACTACTTGAAGCTGAACAATCCATCTGTGTGACTGCATTGATCATTTAACCATCAAATTCATTTGACAGCATCAGCTAACATTAAACATCATACACAGTGCAAATAATGCATCACATTTTACAGGAAATAGAATGATATTTAACATGCTCAATACAAACTACAATCCGAAAAATTGAAGAAATCAACCCTCATTTTCCAGGAAGAGCCAAATCAGCATAATCTACCATCAATTGCAGCTTGAAAAATTAGTACCTCATTGATAGCAAGAACTTGGCCATTGCTCTTCTTGACCTTCTTCAGCTTTCTAAGGAAATACCTAATCAAAACCAACAACAAACAAAGCACCCCATGCCATAACTCAATCAGATATTCAAATACACTACGTAGTCCAACTGCATTTGTCCAACAATGACAACCACTCACCAGAACTTGGACTTGGCCTGAACCTCATTGGTCGCCCAAAGCTTCATCCGGTAAATCTTGGGATGCTCATCACTCTCTGTTGGCAGAGCCCGCCCAACAACCTGGTACTGGTGAAACTGCATCCCAACAAAACAAATAAATAAACAAATCAAAAATCATCATTTCCATAACAAAACTCAACCGCTTACCAAACCCTCAAATATAAGCAAATCGAAAATCAAAAGAACTGAAAATCAACTGCCAATTCTCGTGCTTTAAGTAGTCTCAATCACCCAAAAACAAAGGGACACAAACAAAAATAAGAGGAAAATTATATGATCATCTTGCATGATTTCAACTTTCAACCAAAACCCATACTCATATTCATTCAAACAAGTAAAACCATTCCAAAACCAAACACAACGCAAAACATAAATTGACATCCGGGGGGGGGGACGAAAGCAAACGGAAAAAAACAGAAGCACAAATGTTGGAGGATATGTTGATGGAATACTTGCCCTGAAAGAAACCATTTTTCCAGTGGAAGAGGAGATCTAAGTAAGGCTGCTCTGCCTCTGCCTCCTCGCCCGCAGCTGAAGAAACGCAATTGGGTTTTCAATAGGCATTATATATGAGGCGCCAGTACTAAACGAACAACCCTATTTTGGATAATAAGAAACCTTATAACATGGCCCGCCATGATCAGTAACAGGTTGTGCTTGGGCTGGGCTGAAAACTCCTCACCCGTGATAACCTCCGACATTGCATGCGCCCTTAAAAGAATATTTTAGTGTTTAAAATTTAAAAAAAAAATTATTTTCAAATTATCGAATATAAATAATTTTTATTATGTAAGTTGCAGTTCAATAAGTTTATTAATAGAAAAATATAATTTAATCTCCATTTTTTAATTTTAATCTTACAAAGGAGATATGATATTTATAAAAATTAAGAGAGTGATTTATTGTATAACTTATTTTTTAATAAATAAAAAATATATATTATATAATTTTAAAGTAAAAAAGGATATTTATTGAGTATTAAATTTATTTTTTTACTTTTAATATTATTTATATAAAGATATACTCATCAATAAATTTTAAAGATAAAATATATAGAATAAATAAATTTTGTAAAGACAGTTACGATGAAATTAAAAATCTCTCCAAAAAGCAAAATACGTTAATTCCATCTCTGCAATTACTTCTTTCAACCATCTATTTATGGTTTCTTTGATTTTAAGTTTTGAAGTGTTAATATTGAATTTATGATCTAACCCTCTTTGATCTTTCTTTTGCCTTTTGAGCTTTCATCTATTTCAACTCGGACTTTTGTCCTCCACACAACTTTCAAATTTTCATTATTCAGCCGCATTTTGATTAGGGAAATTATTACCATAGAAAATATAGAAGTTACAATTAGCCCTATGACATTAATTTTGCATTTCCCATATCATATAAAATAATAGAAATGAAGCTAAAAAATGAATTAATGTTGTTTTAATTGTCATCTAACAGTTGGTCACAAATTTAATGTAATCTAGTATTATTGATTGTATATGGCATTTATGTATGTGATGTGTTTATAAAATTTATAGATAAAAATAACATTGTGGAAACATAAAAAATAATAAAAAAATAAAAAGTAACGAATAAGATCGTAATTAATAAAATAATATAAAAATTATTATAATAATACAAAAATAAGTTAATGAAGAGGGAGAAATAAAAAAATTATTATTTTATTTATTATGTCTAACAGTATGTGTCATTTCTAGATCTTGGTTGAATTGTCAAATTTGATGGCGTTTTGAAAATTACGAGAAAACGGCGTTGTCTATATTTTCTGTCAAACATTCCCCTTTACTCCTTTTTTTTCTTTTCTTTTTTTTTTATATACTAAAAAAAGATGTTAACTATTATTTTCATAAAATTAAGTCAGAATTATTTATTATAAGTTTAAATATATATATATATATATATATATATATAAAGAGAATGTATCATTTAAACAATGTTAATTTTGAACAAATTTTTTTATATTTAATTTTGATATGTTAAATCTAAACTTATAATATATACACTCATATATTTATTATTATTATTATTAAAAAAAATTATTTCAAAATTTTAAATTGAATCAAATCGAAATAGAAAATATCCTGTCGAGCTAATAGTCAGTTCCCACTGTACTTGATAAGTAACTTTGGAAAGTCCAATGTGATAGGCAGCGGACAAGACATCATTTGTTTGACTGGGCAAAGAAATCCTGCTGGCGCGATGATGTCCAACTACAGTGACATTCTTACATGCTCCTTTTGCCAAGAGAGCTGTAAATTATGTTTATTTGTTGTTATGCTTAGGAGTGTTCAACCAATCCAAAAGTTTTAATTAATTAACAAAATTGACTCACTCATTATTGACAGTAATTCTCAATTAACAGTGACATAGATAAATAATAAAAAAAATAAAAATCTTAAAAGTTAACAGTGATTTGTTAACTTTAGCTTGTAGAAGTATCTTCTTTATAAAATTTTTATTTTGTCTTTTTTTGTTGGCACAACAGGTTTATTTTAAGTGAGTTAGTGCACCTGTGTAATTCCTCACTTACATGAATATAACTTGAAGTTTAAAAAAAATTAACAAAATTGACTCAAAACTTTGATTAATTAAATGAACTTTTTTTATTTCGATTATAATTTTTAGTTATAGAAAATTATAACTGAATTCTTTTTCATATGTACATATATTTTTTTTTCTGATAATACAAAAAATTATCATTATTAAACTAGAAATAAAAAATTAATTTTACAAAAATATTATTATATCTTAAATAATCACTTATTTATCTTATATATAATTAGAATTGATTTTTTAAAAAAATAAATCAAAATTATATCCTTTACATTCAAATTAGAATTTAAATTTTTTTTATTGACATTAATGTTCAATTGGTTAAATGGCTTTAAAAAAATGAACTGAAATTTTCAATTAATCAATAATTTGTTTACTGAAAGTTTCGTTTTGGTCAATTTTTAGGCTCACAGTTTGATTAACGGAATTGGGATTTCTAATTGTCACATTTGTACATATAAATGTACCCCTGAAAATTGTTTTTGATCTATCACTGGTCACATTTATTTTTTAGAAAAAATTAAAATGTCTGTCATTTTTTTTCATTTTGAAGAAAATGTACCCTATTTTTCAAAAAAAAAATTCTTAAAAAATAGACTCCATTTTTTCGGCTATAGCACCGTATTTTCATAAAAAATAAAATATATTGTATTTCCGATTATATACATTATTTTCTAGAAAATGTACTGCATTGTCAAATAAAATATATTGCATTCTCTCGAAGGGGGAAAAATAGTAATTTTAAATTACAATCTTGAAACAAACACTAACAATAAAGATACAAAAAAAAAAAAAAGGGTAGCCTCTTTTACATAGGATAATTTAAATGATTGATGAAAAATAATACAAATTAAGGTGATTCTAATTTTATGATACATACTAAAAAGAAATACAAAAACAAACATAAAGAGACAATCCAATACATTTACTTGTTTTTAATTTTTTTTTTCTTTTTCTGATAATAAGAAGTCCTTCCTATCCATCCTAACAAGTTTGTATTTAATAATCCTACAAATGCTTTGCATATATACAAATAATATGGAATCAATCATCATATGATCTTACTAATTTATTGTCTAAAAAGTTATACCTATGCATAACCTGATCCAACTTGCCCTCCAGCTCCCAGTCGTTTGCATTAAGTATTTTTTACATAAATCGAACTCATAATGTTAGTTTTAATGCCAATTTAATATCATCTCAAAAGATTAAATTATAAAAACTCAAGATTATTCAAGTAACCATGAAGTCTTTGCGTACAAACAAAGGTCATGAGATCAATTTTCACCACCATCTCTCCTTACCAATAACTAACAAATTGTAGGCAAGTACACAAATTAATTGTAAGAGAAAGTAAAATTTTAAAATCATTATTAAGAGAGGATCACAATTAGGGATAACTTTTTAAACTCATTTAAAGAGAGAAGAGCTAAAAATCAATAATATTGCACTAATTTTAATGTTTTTTTTTTGCTAGTTAGTTAGAAGGATATTTGTAAGAATTTTGATCGTTGAACCTTACTTATGAGATTTGTGTTAATTTCTTATGAATTAAAGTTTAGTCTTTATATTTTTAAATGTTTTATATTTAACTCTAAATATTTGTTAAAATTTTCAATCAAATTTCTCTTGATTTCCATTTTATATTTTTACAATTGTTTTTATATGTGTAATTTGTTAGGATCTTAATATGTTGATAATAAATATGAATAATAATTTCAAAAAATTAAATAAATTATTTTTTAAATTTATTATTAATTTACCAGTTAATTAATTTATATATCATAATTAACATCCAATTATATTTTTATAACTATATAATTGTTAGAACTATCAAAAGATAATTCAACATATCATATTCCTTGAGTGCATGATCTCTAAGTATACTAATGTTCTAATTAGATATAACTTATGTAATTAGTATATATTTTATTAAATTAAATTTGTTCTTAGATACAAATCATTAATTTCATAAATGAGATCTTTAACTACTTAGTAATACTTATTTTACTTGGCTCATTTTTCCCATAATTACTTAAAGATAATAAATCTTTTATTGATTATTCAACTATTTTCATATAGTTTATGTTATGTCTAATACAAACTTTTATATGCAATCTTTAATTAAAATAATCCAAAAATTAGAACAAAATATGATAATTTCTATACGAGATATTTGATAATTTTAAATTTAAACATCATTTATATAATTTTCATATGAGTAATTTCACAAATATATAGACAATATTCTATTTAAAAATTCTATTAATGAGTCAATTTTAGAAACTTATTTATCTAATAAGCATCTACATATTTGTTTAAATATTCTTAAACTTTAGTCTATGAGATTGATTATTTTTCTTATAAAAATTAAGTATAATATATGCTAATATTGTAACTCTATTGATATCTAATTTTAATAACTCATTAATTAAAAATATTTTAAAATAATATTTTAATATAAAATAATATCTCATGAGTATGATTTAATTATAATTATCCATGTAAATTATATTTATTAGGTACAACTCATTTTTAAAATTTATTAATATTTAAATAATTTAATATTAAAAATAAAAAAAATTATTAATAAAATTAAGTGTATAAAGTATTTAATATATTTTTTTAAAATCACATTAAACTCATTAATTAATAGCACACACACTAACACAAATATGGTCGAATGGTGAATTATGGTCACCAATACCACACTAACTACTCATGGCATAAGTTTAAATCATCTGGGATTTTGTGGGCTATTATATTTTGAAGAACCAAAAATGCAACCCCCAGAGAGAAAAAGGACAAAGAAAAGCACACATCAGGGAGAACAGGCCTAACCAGAGATCAGGACAAACACACACGTTCGCCAAGAAAGACATGACCAACTAATTGTCATTGAGAGACCAGCTTTGTTTGTTTTCGCTGGCTATGACCGAAGGACAGAGACACCACTGTGGGCATCCCCAACTGCTAAGTTGTTCATGGGAATATATATATATATATATTTCATTGATAAAGCAGAGCACGTTTAAAGGGTAAGTCTCCAAAAATTCTCCTAATTCATCAATGAGTTGAATCACAAAATTAAAGTATAAACGGATTAATATATAGAACTTTTAATAGCTGCATGTCAGTATTCTTGCACGCATACGTAGAAAGTTGGGTAATAAGTCAGACATATCTCTATGCATGTGATTCTGGTTCAAATTTTCACATACGCAATTGTTTTTTTTTTTTTTTTCTAAAAATAAAAGTCAGGTGTTTGCTTCTATTATAAAAATATTGAGCGCAAATATATGAATTTTAAATTTATTAATACTATATTTACTTATAATAGAATCTCACTCCATCTTATAAATTTAAGATAATGGGTACTCTATGTTAAAAATAATTTTTTTTAAAAATATGATTAATAAATAATTTATGATTTTTTTTTTTTAAGTTCAAACAAAATATCAGTATTCAAATTATTGAGGTGCGATATTTTGTCACTTATGAATATAATATTGGTTAGTTGTTAGAGGAGCAATATTTTAGAGACCCAAATTTTCTTTTGTCACCAATAGGCCACAGTTGCCGAACAGTCCACCAAGTTGATACTCTTTGTCCAATCAAAACACTTCAGTGGGTCTCGGACAGAGACAACATCTCGGACTTGTAGGAACAACCACCATTTCCAATGGGCACCAATGGTCTGTTTTCGGCTTGTCGATATAAATGGCACACATCCATTAGTAAAATATGACAAAGTCTTTTTTTTTTTTTTTTTTGAGGGAATCTTCTAAACGTCACGAGACAACCCAGAAAGAAATTATTATTTTGAACGTCAAATACGATTCCTTAATTATTATTATTATTATTATTATTATTATTATTTTATTTATTTTTGTTGGCTTGAAAAACAATGAGACCATTTCCCAATTGTTTCTAGACCAATAGTAGCCAGATTCTGGGCAGCCTCATTGGACCTCGATTTCTGATTGCTTCAGCACACCAATTTATGCTGTAAATGGCTCGTATTAGTGGATAAGCTAACAGATATATGCTAATTTATTCAAAAAAAAAAAAAAAAACTCACAATCTTTAACTAGAGAATAAATTTGGTAGATATATCAAACAAAGTAATATTAAATATAAGACTAGTGTTAAATATCATAAAAAAAATATATTTTTAATTTATCATGAAAATATTATTTTTATTGAATTAGATAAGTTTTAATCAATAAAATTATTTGAAAATATATCAATAAATATAGTATTTCACAATAAATATCATAAAAAATATGTATAATTTATTATAAAAAATTATTTTTACTGAAATAAATAATTTTTAATTAATAAAATTATTTGATAAAATATTTTAAAAAAGGTATTCATATAAGTAAAAATAGTATTTAATAATAAATTAAAAAATATTTTCATTTTATTTAATGTTACTCTATTAAATATTTTTAAATTAAAGTAGGAATCTTGCCTTCCCCCACCCAAAAAAATAGATTAAAAATAATAATAACTATATCTCCAAACCCATCATTTTAGTTGGCTATAATCAACCCCAAGAGGCCAATTCCGATTCGATTATTAATAATCATACTAATCACAAAATTAGGTGGAAAAACATCCTCTCGTACAAGCAAATTAAAAAAAAAAAAAAAACTCAATATTAAAAGAACTAGCAACCAAATCTCAATTTAAATATATTGTAACTTAAAAACTCCATGGATCTAAGGTTATATGGAAGCAATTGCTTGTAAAATTAACTAGTTTATTCCATATGATTGTCCTCTTTTTTCTTTTCTTCTTTTCTTTTTTTTGGAGGTGAAGGATGATACTTGAACTTGACTTCGCTTAGGTAAAGAATATTCCTAGAGTAATAATACAACATAAGTCTAAAGCCTTTGGAAGTCTAATCTTTCGAGTACTGCAGTGCCCTCCCACAGCCTGTAGAATGTATTGATTTAAAAAATGGCTATGGGGTCCAATTACAAATTGTTTTTCTTTTTCTTAAAAAAGAAATAATCACGAAGTAATTTTACACAACACAAAGGCTATGCTTGTTCTATTTTAAGTTAAACATACCCCGTGGCTTTGGCTAGACAAGAGTAGGTGTTGGAACAACCGTATATCCCTTGAAGAATCGTCCTCTCTGAGTGGATTACACTAATAAAATGCATCAATATTTGGCCACGCACAAGCATAAAGGAAAGACAATTGTGCGCAATCCAAGTGTCTGGTGGAGCCACTTCATAGCCAGTTGGGGGAGGGGAGGGAGCATTCTTCAAAATATAATTTTACATATAATGTGTAATGAGTTAAAAAAATTTGTCCCCACTAAAAATTTTTATTTTTTCCCCCCTACTCAAATTACTAAATTAATTGACTTAAAAAATATTCAATTAGCATGAATTATTGAAGTTATCATCAATTATTTATAATTTCTCTAACAAGTTAATTTATTTTATTTATTAAATTTTAAATATATATATTTGAGATTTTGGATCATACTTTAATATAATTCAAGTTAAATATGTTTTATATTAATTTACTGATATGTTTTAGTTCAAAATGAATAAGGTGGTTGGATAACTCATTGGATGGTCTTTTGGTGATAACAATTTTTTTTTTTTTTGTATATATGATCATTTCAAAAGATGTAAAAAGAAAAAAAATATTTAGATTTTATAAACATAAGTTTAATTAAAATAAAATAAAAAATATTTATTTATTTATGTATTAAAAGATGACAACTCCTTACAATACTTTTTTTTTTTTGGAAAGTATGAAAAAATATAAATAATTATTTCCTAATTGTTGCAGAATAAACAGTTTTTGTATACTAAAAATTACTATTTTTTTAATAATTAATTTATATCTTACATTAAATCATAATATTTTTCCTAATAATTTTTTTATTTTCTTTTCTTTAAGTTTCATTCATAAATCCCGGATGAATCACAAAAATGAATTAGTTCATAACTTAAAAGAGATTTTATGGTGATGAATTCATTTTTGGACAAATACACTTATTTTCTCCTTTATAACTTTCGGATCGACTTGTTTGGAAAAAAAATTAAAATTATATTACTTGCCATTTAATTTAATGATTATAAAGAACAAAATAAAATTTACTTTTGCCCAAAAACAAAGTTAGTATCAAAATTTGAAAAAAAAAAAAAAAGAAAGAATTAAAGGTGGGGAGAAAAGGATACATACAATAATTTTTTTTCCCTATTAGATGGTATGACTGGATGGAGAAAAAAAAAAAGAAAATTAACTTATAAAGGTACATTCCAAAAAAAAAAAAAAAAAAAATTGTTATCACCAAAAGACCATCCAATGAGTTATCCCTGTCTCTTATACACATCTAGATGTGTATAAGAGACAACAAATACACTTATTTTCTCCTTTATAACTTTCGGATCGACTTGTTTGGAAAAAAAATTAAAATTATATTACTTGCCATTTAATTTAATGATAAAAAAAAACAAAAAAAAATTTACTTTTGCCCAAAAAAAAAGTTGGTATCAAAATTTGAAAAAAAAAAAAGAAAGAATTAAAGGTCGGGAGAAAAGGATACATACAATCATTTTTTTTCCCTATTAGATGGTATGACTGGAAGGAGAAAAAAAAAAGAAAATTAACTTATAAAGGTACATTCCAAAAAAAAAAAAAAAGTTTGTTAATTCTCTGAAAGTAACTGTTAAATTTAAGAATAGGAACCCATGTAAATTGTAATAGATGTTTATATGAAAATGATTAATTGTTTAAAAATGATAGATTTTTTAATTTTTATATTTAAATTGAATTTTTTTTTTGGTATCGATCAAGATTCTCATGACCTATTTATGTTGAATAAAAATATAACACACTAACATTATATGAAAATAATATTAAAATTGAAACGAAAGGACTTGTGTAAGATTTTTCCTTATAAAAATTGTTTGAGCCAATAAAATGTTTCCCTTTTTCTCATATGTATTTCCTATGTATTTTGTTTTCTTCAATAAAAGAAAAAGAAAAATCATCATAATTTTCTTTTAAAGTACAAAAATTACAAGTGACAGATGAACAAATTAGGTAGAAATATTATTATTTTTTAATCATGAACAATTAAAATTTATCTGATTTCATATATATCAAATTTTGAATCTATCATATTTTTAATAATATTAAGTCCTAAATTTACATAATTTGAATTTTAAATTTTAAAATTAATAATTCAATTTCATGTTATTAATCAATTCAAGTTGAATCATTGAAATCTAATTATTCAAGTAAGATCAATTTTTATTAGGGTCTAACAAAAATTAGCTAAAGAAGGTCTCACGTCAACTTCGCCGACGTGCTACTGCAAACCGTCTGAAAAAAACAACAAAAAAACAAAACAAAAAAGTAAGGACACAACGTTCCATTGAACAGTTGTCAAAGCATGGCAGGAGGAGCGCCGGCCGGCCTTCTGTAACTCTCTGTCCGTGTCCTCTTCAAGACAGACACATTTGTTCCGGCACACAATCACAATTTGATACTCTTTGATTGATGAAAAAAAGGATCTTAATAAGAAAATTCCTCATTGTTTTTACCGATCTAAGTTAAAAAAAAATTATAATTACATTTAATTTATTTTTTAATTTATCTTTATACGTTAATTATTAATTTAATTTAATTTATATTAAATATTTTTTATTAAATATAATTACATAACAAAATTATTTATAATTATATAATAGATATATTATTAAATTTATTTATATAATATTAATTTTAATTTTTAATTCTTTAGTTAAATTTAGTACACATTATATATATTTTAAAATATAATTATATGATAATTATTCACGATCATGTAACATATATATATTTTTTATTATCTTATTATTAAATTAGGTTAGTAATATAAATTTTAATTTTTTTAAAAAAATAAAAATAATGCATTAAATTTTTTAAAAATAAAATAATTATAATTATAATTTTTTTATCACAATAAATGAAATTTTTTTAAAAAAAATTATCATCCAAATAGTGATAACTCTTAATAACTCTCTCGTCCATTCACCTAACTAGTGTACCAAAATTGAAGCTTATTAATACGTTTACTCGTAAATCTTCATTCATTTAGAAGAAAACGATATGTCAAAAATTCAAACTCGAAATTGAATTACTATCAAACCCCAAGAGCGAGTAGTACTCACAATTTGATACTCACTTTAACTTACCGTTAGTTCTTGATTCATTTACAAGTTTCAAATGATTTCTCAACTATTATCTTGCACATTAAACCGTTAGGTTCCTTAAAAATTTCAAGGATGAAGACAAGAAATATTAATAATCATTTTTTTAAAATTATTTAATAGTTTAAGTGAGAGTCAGGGATAACATCAAGAACTCAACAATTGGAGTTGGGGACTAAATTATGGATTTGGCCCTTAATTTTGTAATTAGAAAAAAAGACTGTTCATATTGTATGGCAATAGTAATGGAAAATCTTGATTTTCAAAGAAGAAAAATTAAAAGAAATGGGGAATATCTTATTGAAACACATCAATTTGTTGGGTTCCACCCAATCCAATAATCCACCAACCACCAACCAATGTCCCCACACCAGTTTGATCCAAAGAATCTTAGCCGTCTAATGTAGACACACACAGGAAATTCCACAAGTGACAAAAAAAAAAAAAAAAAACAAAAGAACATAAAAGTGAGCCGAAGTGGCACAATTTACTGAAGGGCATTCTCGTCATTTCGAGAAAAAGTTGGGATACCTGGAGCAGCGTCTAGAGAGGAAAAGGCTGCAGCCATCCTTGGGACAAATGGTGGGATTATAAACGATGTCATCACAGCCGTCCGTCCGGTGCCTCTTGAAGTCAATCAGCGTAGAGAACATGGCAATGAACAACACCAGATGATTGAAGGCGTACCTCTGGCCCACGCATTGGTGGGGCCCGGCTCCGAAGGACAAGAAGTTTTTCTTGTACAGCTGGTCTTCTCGCCGTACCTCCGAGAACCGGTCCGGGTCAAAGCGGTCCGGTTCGGTGAAACCTTGAAAGCAGCTCTCGAACGTGGAGGGGAACACAATAGTCCCCTTGGGAATCGTGTAGGACTCCGTCAAGGGGAAGTCTCTCATTGCGACGTGCGGGACCAGCGTCGCCGGCGGCCGGTACCGCAGAACCTCACGCGCCACCGCATGCGTGTACTTCATTTCCCTTATCTGCTCTGCGGTGATAAGCTCGTCGGATTCCGGCGACCAGATGGCGGAAACCTCTTCTCGAACTCTGGATAACACCTCGGGATGCGAGTCGAGCGCAACCACTGCCCAGAGAAGCGAGGACGTGGAGGCGTCCTGGGCGGCGAAGAGGAAATCGAACAGGAAGCCGCCGATCTCGGCGTCGCTGGTATTCGACGGAGCCGGTTGCCCCGCGGCTTCCGCCTCGGAAATCTCCCGGACCGTTTCTTGCATCCAGAAATCCGCCAAGCACAACGGCTCTCCGCCGCCCCGCATTCTGTCCTTGCTCAGCTTCGCGCATTCGGAAAGCGTCTCGACGAGGCGGTCAACGGCGAGCCTGGCGTTTCGGAACGCGAAGCCAGGGAGGTCAATGGGGAGTTTCATCAATCCAACGTTGAAGAAGTTGTAATCGAACTTGAACTGCTCCCGAGCATCCTGGCTCAAATAAGGCCCGACAAAGGCAGTCTGGGAAGTGTCGAGATTCATGTCTCGAAGAAACATACGAAGTGAAATGGGCTTGTTCGGATTCTCCGAGGAAACTCTGTCCCACAGCTTCAAGTGCTTGAGAATAATGACCTGCTGCAGCCTGATGTAGGTGGCGAGCGCTCTGGGAGTGAAGTTAGGGGCGATCCGGGCTCGCAGATCTTTGTGCTCCTGCCCAAACAAGTAGATCAAATTGTGGTCGCCGAACAGCTTCTTCCCAAACGGGTGGCCAACGAGCAAGAACCCATCCGGCCGCACATTGGAGAAAACCTGGTGGGACAGTTCAGTGTTGCGAATGAAGAGGATGAAGCGGCCGATTATGTAGTTGGCGCAGAAGCCGGCGCCTTTAGAGATTGCCGACTGTGTGTCCCAGAACTTGGTGGGGTCCTGAACCAAAGGGATTGCGTTTCCCAGAAATGGAACCACAAATAACGGACCCGGAGCTCGGCGTTTCTTAATTAAGTAAGAGATCTGCTCTAGAAGAAGCAGGAAACCAAGAAAGGAAACCAAATATGGTGCCATAGTCGACAGAGAAGAAGCGAACCTGGATAAGCAGTCGAGGTTCATTATTCTTGGTGGCGGTGGTGGTTGATACAAAGATGATTGTTTCTTTGTCTGTATATGTTTGTTGTAAAAAACGGAATGTACCTATAAAACAAAACACGCACACACAAACACACACAAGGGCTTGGCTTATGCAATGGAGATGTGAAAAAAAAAAACAAAACACAGAGTCTGGCTATGGATGCGATGCTGCCGGTACGGACAGCATTTCCTATTTCACCACTACAAGTCTCGCATTGGCCTCAGGCAGCCACCATTACCGTAGGAGAAGACAAGGGGAGCAGAAAAGGAAAGTGGGAGATAAATAGGAAGGTGGCAAAGATTCTCTGCACGTGAGCCCACGTATTCCATCCAACCCAACTTTTTATTTGCCCCCAGCATACCTCTCTTTTTTTTTTTTTTTTAATTATCGATTTAGTGTACAGTAATTTTATTATTAATATTATTATTATTTTAAAACCATAAGAAAATTCACTATCTTAGGACCACTGTCCAAATAATCACTGAGAGAGAGAGAGAGAGAAACTCTCATTTTCGGTTGCTAAAATGTTTGATAGAACGGTTTCTAAAGTCACTAATTTATTATTATGATTATTATTATTTGGAGAGAAAAAGAAAAAATCGTAAAATAATTGGATAAGGAACGACAGCTAGGAAGGGTTGGAGGTGACTTGGCAGAATCAATAGGACATGTCATGTGAAAAAAAGGAATTTTCTTTTCTCTTTTTCTTTTTTCAAAAAGGTTAAAGTTTTCTAGAATATTCAAATTAAATTGGCATGTTGAATTCCAATTATTGAATTTTCTTTGGGAGAGGACGTACTCAAATCGAAAACCTGGGCAACTCTTTCTCCCATCTCATCTGGATCTTTATACCAAATAATTCCGTTCAAAAATGAAAACTCAAAAGTCCAACTCAAAATAATGTCAAAATCCCACGAATTCATCAAAGAGCTTAAACAACTTTTTTTTTTTTAATTCTTAATGCGTTGAAAAACTCCTCTTTTAATGGCATGCTGCGAAATTGCAATAATCACTCAAAAGTTCAAATACGTAAGAAAAGTTTGAATTGTGACTTTTCATTCTGCATATTAGCGGAGAAAGACTTACTAGTCCATTTTGGCTACAACAAATGTCTCGTCCTTTTATCCTTCTTTAACAGTACATGATGAATTTTCATTCTTCCAACACATAATCCTTTCCAATGTTGTACCCATTTTCTAAGGTATTACGTCCTTAATAATGAGTTTTAGGTGTTTAGAATTTTATAATAAGACATCAGAAATTTTAAATACGATTTATTATTTTAATATTAAAAATTATTTTTTAAATAAAATATTACTAATTAAATATTTTTAAATTTGGGTGAAGGTCATTATCACCTATTTCGATATTAAAGAATTTCAATTTTATTATTATAATTTAAATATATATATATATTCTTCTAAAATAGATGAGAGTGAAGATTCAAATTTCGAAACGGACAATTGGACCTCTGAGATTTGATAACGGTGAATGCTCAGGTGCTGGTAGGCAAGAACATCTTTTCGGTCAAAACAGAGCCGAGAACTAGAATTATTGTAAACAGAAAAGCACGGTTTTGACCCCAAAGAATGAAAGTTAAATCTGTAGCTATAACTTGTAAAACTCCACCAAACATCGCGAAAGAAGTCAAAAGCCCTCATGGGGACCCATAAGAACTCAAACACTGAACATGAATAAAGTTGAATCTTTTGGTATAACTTGTAAAACTCCACCAAATACCACGAAAGAAGTCAAAAGCTTCATGGGAAGAAGAACCTTGAAGGAATGTTTTTGCAATTGTCCGAATTGAAAGAATATGTTGTGTCCTACGACCCTCTTCCCCTCCAAAACACGTGCACATAAAGAGAGAGAGAGAGAGAGAGAGAGAGAGAGAGAGAGAGAGAGCATTGCAAGTTCGTTGTTACATATTGAATTACCTCAAGTTGTTCTGACTTTTCTTTTGCCGGAAACTTTGAATAGTTTTAACAAAAACCCAAGCCAAAATAGCCCCCAGAAGAAACAAACTACACCTTGCTTTGCCACCCAACTCTCAGAAATTAATCTCATTTACTTTTTTTTTTTTTAAATTGTGATGGGATGAAATTAGAACAAGATACAAATCTCGTAACTCATATCTGATGATTTTCCATTCACTTAAAAAATAATCAGCTTTCCCACCCAAATAGAGATCTGATTTGTTAATGGCTTCTGCACCTTATACTAGGAACTGAATAATTAGTCCTAAAATGATCTGTGTATCAATAGCTGTGGCGTTCTTATCCCCATTGTGAGCTGACCAATTGTGCATAATAAGTGGTACAGGGGCACAAAACTCAGATGGGAAATTGGGAATAACCACTTGACTTGTTCTAATCATTAAAATAGATGGAAATTTTTGTGCATGATGAGCATAACATATGGACTGCAATGTTACAGGCTAACTACACAAGCAGTCTGCCAAGTTCGTTAGAGATCATTTAATCATCTTGCTGATGCTCCAATCTTGAGCTTCCTTCCACGATCTCAAGGAGTAAGGCGTTGCCATTATACATCAATTTTTGGCATCATAAAGCAATGGGGTCATTAAGATCAATGATAAATTGACTGATGATAGATGTCCCAAAGATAAGGAAATACAGCTTATTGGGTGTTGGCTCATGAAAATTTGGACCCCTGAAATCAATTATTTCGTTTGGATCTTGAATGTAGTTAGTTGATGGTTGGATAAACTGGATCCCCACACCAAGCTGCAAACGCCAACAGAACAGTCAACTGTTGTGACTGCAATATACTAACTGTCTTCACTACAAGATAAATAAGGCATCAAGCATATGAAGGGAACACCTGCATCTTTGTATCTCTTCAGATGCTGTACAAACAAATAACAAAACATGAAATCTACAAATGGAAAAAGGCAATTACAAACCATATTCTCAGTGAGATCACGTTACTGGAAGAACAGAATCTCTTTAAAATAAAAGGGCCGGGCCAGGCATGATTAATGAAGCTAGAATTGTAAGTAAAAGGGTAACTGTGTGTAATTAGATTAATATCAAATAGAATTGCATTGAATGTAGAAAGGGAACATATGGCATATAATTGAAATATTTAATATGTAGGTGAATTAGCAGCCAATACCAGGAAGAAATTGTAACTGATATTGGGATTGAACAAGCCATGCTGTCCTGCAATAGACATTTTAGTCAACTTCTTGCGTAACCCAAAAAAAAAAAAAAAAAAAAAAAAAGATAAAACATCGTATTAAGAAAAGTTAACAACGTAGAGGATACATTTTCACGAGTCAATGGCATGCAAAATACGCTAGCACAAAAGTACACAACATATTAAGTACACTTGCACACAAATAGACAATAAGAGAAGGCAAAAAAAAAAAAAAATCAAATTTTTAGACATTCCACTTTCAATAAATGTGCCCTAGTGAACCTAAAATAATATTCACAGCAAAATGGAGACTAGAATGCAAATAATACCAAAAAAAAAAAAAAAAAAGATGCAGAAAAAATGCACAAATGTACTGTTACATTCTTTGCTTGATTTGATCTTCCGGCGTTTGCATTGCTAAGGAGTACCTACTGAATACGAATGTCAGTTCCCATTGTTATTCCGTATTCTCGATCTGTTTGATGGCAAAACATCTCCATCAATTGGGTATTTTCCTCTTCACCAGTCTCTTCAAAATGTTTTTGAATAGCTTCAAGTGAAGTGTCTGTCTCTCTTCCATGCTTTTGCCCATTTTGAGTAGCATGCTATTGGACCGGACCTTCTTTTTCCAGTCTCTCTTGTTCAGCTCGAAGCCTCCACAAATTAACAATGGCAGAGATCATAAATTCAATAGAGATTAAACAAAGAAATCAATAATTTTTCTCTAATGAACTACTAGCTAGAGAGCAACCAACATAGGTACTTGACTACTTGCGAAAGATTGGAAGAAAAAAGAGTCATTGACCATCTTACCTCGAGTGGTAAGTCATTGACCATCTTACTTGTACGGCAATCATATATGATATAAAATTGGGTCAAATGCACTTAAATCCTGTATAGTATATTTCTTTTACATTTTACTTTGCTGAAGTTTCAATTTATACTCCAAGGTCCTTATCGTTTCTAATCTTAAGAATTTGAGCACTCCGTTACGATTTTATAAATTTTAATTTTTTTAATTATACAAAATTTAAATATTAAGAATTTTTTTTGACTCATTATGATTTTTTTTTAGAAAATTTTTAGAATTCATAATTTTAAATTTTTTTATGGGTTCAATTTTCTAACTCTAAAATATTTTTAAAAAATATGAACCCAAAAAATTCAAGAAAAAAGAAAAAAATAATCAAAATGAATAAAAAAATAGACTCTTGAGAATTTAAAATTTTTTTAAAAAATTAAAATTAATGAAATTAGAATAGAGAGTTATAGTTACTTAAATTAAAAACTATAAAAGTCCTAAAGTATAAATTGAAACTCTGTAAAAGTAAAGCCAACATACACTTCTTTTTAGAGAGATTACCAAAGTAAATTAGAGAGTATAAAAAAAAAAAAAAAGGAAAAGTAGATCTCAATTGATTTGAGAATTTTTAATTAAAAAAATATAACTTAGTGTAAAACAAAACAAAATAAAAAGAAAAGATTCATATAATTAATTCTAATTAAGTTTAGAAGTAAGGCTTCATTATTATTGTTATTGTTGTCATCTATAAAGGTAAGATGCAAAAGTGATAAAACACATATAACTTAAATGCATTTAACCAATATATATATATATATATATATAACAATATCATATTGTGATAGATGATATATTTCATGTCAAGATAAAACATAATTTATTGTTTAGAGATGATAATAATAATGTTACAATGAATAAAATTGATCTGAATCATATATATATATATATGAAAAACAAAAATTACATTATTTTTTTGTTTTACTTAAAAATAACACTAAACTAGCTACTTGTCTGTAATATGTGTGGATTTTATTTTGAATTTTATTAGTTTATTGAAAAATTATTGTAAAAATATTTCATAAATTGTTTAATACAAATGTCATGAAAATTTAACAATATATTATTCAGTATATCCCTTCAATCAAAATTAGCATACAATAGATATAATACGAAAGTCAAAATTAAAATATTAAGCTATTAATTGGCTCAGTATTTTTTTAGGTGTCCGACGCAATCGACTATCTAAAACATGATTGCCTAATCCTTGCAAGTATCTTTCATCTTTCTTGAACATTTCATTTTAGTAACATTTTATTTATTTTTATATGATATAAATTTTTTATAACAAGGATCGGTCCATTAATCTGATTATTGAATCAACAATTAAATTGATGTTCAGTGAACTCAAACTTTACCTTTGTATGGCTCAGTTTATTATTATTTAATTGATTTGATGTACAGTGTCATCAGTCCATTTTTAAATAATTGCCATCATGGTATTAATTAAAAAAAATTAATATAATAATATACATTTTTAAATAATTGCCATTATCATGCTTGTCGAGTAAGGTAAGGTGAGCTTCAACCTTTCCTTTTGTACATTGCATTTAACGCTGCAAATGCTTGATCGAACGGTTTAAGTAATAAATTTAATTAGTTAATTTACAATAATAAAAGAATAATACTAAATATCATGAATAAATTTTACTCGACTTATTATTATAAAATATTATCTTAATAAGGTAGATAGTTTTGGAAGTGTTTTATCAAATAATTTTATTAGTAAAAATTTATTCATTTTAATAAAAAAAAATATTTTTATGATATGTTACATTATTCTAAATAAAATATGAAACTCAAAATTAAAATATTAACTATGACTTAGTTTAGTCTATTATCTTGTAATCGATGCACTCGACCGACACTAGACTAGTTGTATATCAGCATAGCACAATGACATATTATGAATTATATAGACTAGTTGTGGGGATAGAAGAGGAAATAAAATAAAATAAAATAAAAATTTGAAAATGCCTCCAAGCAAATCGCATTGAATTTAATGTTGAGTCGAATCTTCAAGTTGCTTTTTTTTTTCTTCTTCTTCTTTTTAAATAATTGTGTCAATTTTCTTTCATCCTTTTTTTCTAAATTTTTTAGTTCGTCTTGTCCTAATCCATTCACACATTAATAAATTTTTCAATTCAACAACATGAACTCCTACACTCCTATAACACATTAATAGAGACATTTGGTTCATCATTTTTCAATTATAGAATTAAAATTATCATTACAATTCAATTCTTTTTTTTTTTTATAAAAAATTTTATAATTTACCTTACTTTTAAAATTTTTAAAATTATTATTTTTATATATTTAACATTTATTCAATAAAGTAATTAAAAATATACAATATGAATACGTAAATTTTTTATTTTTTTTATCGTTATATCAAATTTGTTTAAAGAGAGTTCTCATAGCCTAATCCATGACATGTGATTCCTATAGAAATTGTTTAATCTCATCATATTTAGAAACATGGAAAGGATTGAAAACCCTAAGTATATCACTTTTAATTAGTGGTGTCTATGCTTAGGGAGTTGCAATCGACTTGCTAATAAACGGCACCATTTTGTTTAAATCACCGTAGCTAAATGGCATAGCATGTACTATACATGGATGAGTTGTATTGGGAATAAAACAGAAATTAAAATAAAATTTTAAAAAAATGCGTTCAAGGGAATCTCCAAGTCGTGCTGTTGCAATTCAATGATTGTGGTTGCTGTCCAACATAATACTTGCAAGTTTCTTTCATCTTTTTTTTTTTTTTTCTTTCCTAATTTTTTAGATGGTCTTCTTGTTGTCAATAACAATTCAAACAGCCTGGCCTCGTGGACCCCTTTTGTTTATTTATTTATTTTATTTTTTTGTTTCCTTGGTCTCTAATTAAACCAAAAAAAAAAAAAGGTTGTATTTATATAAACAAAAGAAAGAAGAGTACAATTGTCATTATTATTATCATTATTATTATTTAATTATGGTTTCAAAAGAGTGCACATCTTAGTAATAGTAAGGTGGTAGATAAATTTTGGGACCCGTGAGGCCCAATTATACTAATAGCTCATGTAGTTGCCACCCATTGATAATAATGATCCCAGAGCATGCATATAAACCCCTTATTTGACATTGATTGTTAATCAATCCCAGGGGTTCCAGGAATATTTAGGCAAATTATTGATTACCGAATGTAAACTCAGTGGGAAAATAACTAAGAGTCTAAGACAAATATTTAGCTCTATTTGTAGAAAACCCTCTTAGATTAATTAGAAAATTATTGATTACTAGGTCTAGAATAAATAGAAAACTAAATGAACTAGAAAATAATTTCCAAATTGTAGACATAGATAAATCAACAAATGAAAAAGAAAAAAAAAAAATCCAAGAGATCTTTTATTTCTCTTCATTAAGAATCACATCCACATCCTTGTCGTGTAAAGACAGCATTTTGTTAGTGTTTCCATTAATTTAATTTTAGGATAAGAACAAAGTGACATAGAACATGTTACATGACTACTTGGTTCAAAAAATCCAGTAAAATTTAGAATGGACAACCAACGAAGGTTTACTGGTTGTTATGCTAGTAATTGGGTCAGAATCAAATGTGTTAATTTGTTTCAATTCAAATGAGCCAATTGCATAAATCCATGATTCTGGACTCTTTGGAAGATTTACAACATATTTGTGAAGTACAATTTTTATTAACAGAATCACATTCAAGCTACCGTGCTTAAACAAACCCAAAAACAAAAAGAGGTGCTGCCAAGCTGGTAAGGTTTTCCATCATTTTGACACAACATCCATAATGCAATGTTCTAGTACAAGAAAGGAGACAAAAATTCCAGGTAGCAGAAACATACCTGTTGCAACAAAAGTGTTCAACGTAAAGTTGTTTGGTCGACAGGGCAAGCAACAGACAGGATTAAATTAGTTTGATAAATTCTAGCTGAATTACAACAAGAAGGCATGCATCCATTGGGAATAACCAGAACAGAAACAAATCTGACCCCGCACTGGAAGCCAACTTCACAGCCTTCGTCCTCTTCTGCCACCCTTTCTACGCGTGCTATCGGTTGGAATCGGTGTAACATCCTCTGAAATATTGCATCGAACGAGAAACAAAAGGTCAATACAAGAGGGATTAACTTCAGCACAAAATAATAATGAAGTCATTCCTATTTCAGATATCCAGGTCATCATGGTGTGTTTCATTGAGAAATTACTTTATGCTACAACAGTAGCATCTGTCCCGAATACTATCTTATTCAACATAATGCAGGTAATAGACTTCTGATGTTGCTGTATCATCTTATAATAATTATTCAGAAACTTTCAAGAGTATCGAGCATCCACTGGATCCCACAATGAAATGTCCAATTGCATTTTCTTCATTAGTTCATAAGCAACAGTAAAAATTCTCCTATCTTCAAGAAAATTCTTCACCAACCGAAGTAGAAAACAAATTACTCTAGCAATGTTCATCTGGACATACACAAGCAGCATAAGGGAAAAACGGAAAATATTCTCAAAAAAAAAAAAACTAAAATGCAAGTCACAAGATGAGGAACTGAGCAACCCCCAGATATCAACTTTAGATACAGAAACCCAGAATTTGCAGGACAATGATGAAAGAGAAAAGAGAGGCTGTTATGCACCTAATGACTGCTATATAATGAAGAAAGAACAGAATGAAGGATGTACCTATACGACCAATTCTCATTCCAGAACGAGCAAGGGCACGAAGAGCAGACTGAGCTCCTGGACCAGGTGTTTTTGTCTTATTGCCACCAGTAGCACGGAGCTTGATGTGAAGAGCAGTAATACCAAGTTCCTGCAGCATTACAACAGTCAAGTAATTTTTCAATCAATGACTGAATTTGTTAAGGTGATTAATGCTACACAAGTGGAAAAAACCAGTCAATACAAGTTCACATTGGTAACCAAAGATTGGCTGAAAAAAGAGATTGCAGAGCTGAATATGCTCTGTCAGGGTTAATATTAATTGAGTCTAGTGACACATCTAATAAAAAAGACAAGTGAGACAACAAAATCTAACCAAAAGGAAAAAAAAAAAAAGATTAGCAATCTTAATGCAGTCAAAATCAGGGGGCAGCTTCAGGATGCAAGACACCAAAAAAGCACTTGCCTAAGTGAAGCAAGGATTTCAAGAATAGAGTTGATCAGTTGATAGATATGTAAGCCGCAGCCTAATACAAGTAGTGTCAACATCAATTAAGTGAGAAGGCACTGCAAAATCTACTGAGGTTTGGGCAAGGCATTAGTGCTCATGCTGAAGGCAAAGCAGAAGACAGTCACATTGCCTTCAAAGCTCCAAAACACAGAGAGTTGCCTTGGCCAAAGAACGAGGGCAAGAGACTTAAAAAGTCACCCTGCCCTGGATTGCCCCAACACATCCAAATTCCTTAGATGAGGGACATGAGATGTTGACCGTATATTAAAATCAAAACAGTAGATAACAGCATTTGTTCATATATAGGGTTAAAAACCTTGCATCTCTGTGAAACATCCTGTGCTGCAAGCATGGCAGCATACGGTGAAGACTCATCTCTGTCAGCTTTCACTTTCATTCCACCTGTATTACAATGATTTCAAGACACTATGCACTTCATACACAAAAATATTGACTCACTAAAGACAACATATTACAGAAGAAATACAGATGTAGTTTTTAAAAATTTGCAATCAAACTTGTATTTAACCAATATAAGGAGATCAACAATGTCATGCTTATAGCCTTATATCTAAAATCATATTTCAACATCCAAACAATTATTTCCTGTGATGCATGGAACATGACAGAAACTAGCCTGGGCCAAAAAACATAAACACGATATATTGAAACACTGAAACTGAATACAATGATAAGACCCAAATAAAATGATAAACTGTAACCTTAACACTCAATTAGAAGTATTATCTACAATGACTGTCCCAAAGAAAACAGTATTAAGGACTCCAAACTACTTGGAACAGAGGAATTAAAGACACCACCAAGTACCAGTTATACGAACAAGGGTTTCTCTTCCAGAAAGATCAGTCACATGCTGCAAGTAAGATAAAGCAAATTAGCTCATAACCCCAAGTAGCAGAACCTGCTAAAGAACCATTAATGTTTTCAAAACTTACAATGAAGGTATCGTTAAATGATGCATAGATATGGGCCACTCCAAAGACATGCTCCCCTTCCCTCACTTGGGGGCCAAGTGTCACAGTTTCTTCCTTTGGTGCCCTAGTCTTTCTCTTCGACTGTAGAGATCCCCACAACAAAGTATTAAAACCCAATAAGATTAGAAGTCAAGAAATATTACCATTAACAGAATGCACACACACAAAACAGGAAGATAAGACAAAGCGATCCCAGTATGTATGCATGCAATGGGTCACAACCAGTAACTTCAGAAACTCCAGCACAACGACAGTAACCTTCACATAAGATAGACAGAAGGGACATGGTTCCCAGATCACGCAACAATAAATCCAAACTCATCTAAGCAATTTACAAAATTTACAAGAAAAATAGGGAGAACCTTTTAAATCATCAACCAGAAAGGGCGCATCTATTGAACATAAGTAACAAAGTATGATTCCGAATTTCTCATCTCCCTCTTTTTGAAAAAGGAATTCAGATTACAGAAATAGGTCACAAAATCTACAGCCCCCCAAAAAGAAATCCAACAGAAAACCACGAAGATCGAAGCCCCATATGTTCCACAGAGAGAAAACGTAAAAACGGGTATTAAAGTTATTGATTGAACAACGCAAATTTTCAAAATTAAGAACCCAAACACATTCAAACCTCACTAATTCACTCTAGATGACCTTCACTTCACGCAGTTCACTTTCCACTGACTAAATCTCTAGATTAATCCATTGATGTCCCATGTATGTGTGTGTCTGTGTCTGTGTGTGTGTAGAGTGAGAGAGGGAGAGAGACTCACCATGACTGAGAAATGAGAAGGCTTTGGATGGGAATGGCGGCGAAGCTGTGTGTTTTGCTAATGAAAAGCCAAAAAAAACCCTAACCGAGACAGAGGAGAGGGAAGCGTTTTAATTTGTAGCGGCCGGGGTTTTACCAGAGCGACAAAAAGTGCACGTATTTCTTATATTTCAATTTGAGGCGGGTAACTTTTACTTAATTATTCATGCCAGGAAAATTTTGCTGATACTTCATTTTACATCCCTGAATTAGTGAATTTTGTCAGTCCATTAAGTTCTATTAATTTAAAAATGCAAATAAATTAGATTCATCTTATATCAATTTTGGATAAGAAGTTGTGAGGACATTTATTTAAATTAAAGTGTTTCAATAACATATCATTTAAAGTACGACGTGAGCACATCAATGACGAAGCAATATGTTATATGACCACTTAGATATATTTATATTTGTAATTCAACAATATAATAAAACTATATGCGACCACTCAAATGTATCAATGTCTCTTATTGTTGAACAGTCAAATTTTTTAGAGATAGTACATATATTTTAAGTTAGAAAAATTTAACATTATACTATAAGAATCAACTATGGTAATGACATCGACATATAGGTTACGAGCTTATACTCACACTAAATTAAGACAAATTACAATTAGCTAACATGTCGAGTCAAGTTGTAAGTTATCGTACCTATAAAGAACAACAAAAAGATGTCTAAGGAGGAAGACAAGAGCGAGGAAGCAAATGAATTGAAAGAATAAAATGACACAATGAAGAATTTGAATGGGCAATTATCAAAATTCAATATGACCCGACAGTGGGACTCAAATATTTCCAAAAAAATATAAAGTCATGAACCCAACCTAAAAATGGTCCGATCCAAAAATAACCCACCCCCAAAATCAACTACTTTGAGTATAATGCCATACGTGTTTTCTCGAGTTCGTCTTTTGAAATCTCTTTAGCCTAAAATCTTTGGTTGCACTACTTTTGTTTACAATCATGATCTTATTCAAGATGAACTTATACTCTTAAGCTCTCCAATTTGTGTCTTTGGTTATCGAAGTATGCTTTTCTATTACTAAAGCTTTTTTCTTTCTTAATTGTTATCTGTTTCACGAGAATATTTAACATTTTTAACAATTCTAGAGTTAGATCCATAGAAAATGATCACCCGTTCAATTTCGGCAATTCAGATGGGTTAGAGTTTGTGTAGGCGGAAGTAAGAAGTTTGACTAAGTAGGGAAAAGAGAAGAAGGAGGTGGCGATGCGAATTCAGTGAGACTTATAGGCAGCACGGAGAAATCTCCTGCCATAAAAGTTTCAGATCTCACATCTACCGCGTCGGAAGTTACTTGAGATTTAATGGAACTTAGACTTTTGACACGATCTATATTGACCCGTTTTTGTAGTTGGTGACTTTAATTAGGCAAAATTAAAAATTAATGACCCAAAACAACAGTCATGTTTTTACATCAGAAACCATTTCTATTTACTCCAACGTGTCCTGAAATCACAATAGAATAAGCTCATTACCCTTGGCCTTGTGACTCTTAAAAAGTAACAGTAAGCACATAATATTTTCGATATGCATTTTCCAATGTCAATTTAAACTTACGATTCCCAAGCGCACAAACCAACATGCCACACAGAAGAGTTTAAATTTGTAGCAAAACCACACTCATATAAATATACTTCACTATTAATCTGTCCGCAAAACCGCCATGACACCAGAAAACCAAGCCATCACCAGTTCATGCTGCATCTTAGAACAAACCCCCCCCATCACTTACAATCATAAGAGCGTATGAAACATATACATAATCAGTGTAGTCAGATCATTTGCTGACTTTGATTAGGCATGGAAGGCCGGCCTCGTCCCATCATAAATCCCCTGGTTCCATCAGGTATTTTTGGGCCAGGAGGTGGCTTCGATGGTTCAATGGCATGTGTGCAGGACGTGGTTCCATGCCCTGGAAAAATTCAACAAGTTAAAAAACCTATCCAGAAATCTTTAAAAAGTTGTCAAAAAAATGTAAATGTAGACCGAGTGATGAAATACCCATCCCACTGTGGGGACGATATTTGCTTCTCCTTGACCGCCTGTTTTGACCTCCCTGTCCATTTTTCTCCTTAGATACATGTTCCCCTTCCTGTAAAAAAATTGAAATGCTTAACATAATATTGACTCAAGCCTTCCCTAATATGAAGGCTGTGAAATTTTTCTTTCAAAAATACTTTTCCTCTATATCCAATTTCTAGCAGACGATATATATGACAACTTTTAAGGCACTTGTCCATTGTGTAAGACTACTTGAGAAGAAATGATTGACTTTATGCACCTTTCATCATGCTCCAGTCAGTTGATTATATGGAGGGGGTGAAGGGGGGGGGGGAGAGAGGGAACCAAACATAAAATTGAATGCAAATAAATCTCTCCACAGTAGTGTAGTTCTTGTTACATGTTACTCAACATAAATGCCATCACATCTTTGTTCTTCATCAAAGCTCTCAGTCAAGTCATAAAGCAGACTCGGCTCCACCGGCTCCAGCTACATATTTGGTTCAATCAACAATGTAATGCCTAACTATCTACAAAAACATGCTGGTGTGCAAAAGCTTCTGTCATGCATCACAAAACACAAACATAGTACTCAGCAAGCTTAGTGATGGTACCATTTATTAGTTTTGTGGTTATCCACAAATTGGTTAACCCAAGTTAATATTCAAGATGCCTGAGCCTAATAGTACACTCATGTCCTCCAAAGCAAATGATTGATGCAGGACTAACACACCATCTCTCATATGATCACGCACATAAGGCCAATTAAGCCCCATGAAGTACAGATGAGATCAATGATGGCTCCAAATGTAAGTAACACCTATACCTCTTCATCAGGTGTCTCATTGTGGTGCTCACTTAAGTTATGATTCTCCTCATCTACTATTTGATTTGATGCATGGTCAGTGCTACCCTTCACAGAATCAGATTCCCTCCAAGATTGTTTTCTTTGTCCAGATTTTCCCTACATCCAAAACAATAAATTAAAAGATGCTAGAATCAATGTTGAACATATAACACGACTACTCACAGTTTGCTTAAGACGCTTGGCCCGCATGCCATTTCTCCAGTCCTGTTCATTGTTTAAAGTAGAAACCTGATCCAGTTTCAAAAAATAAAATACCTTAATTAAATTAAATCATCAAGCTGTATGGAGAACAAAGAAGGAATTTCCACATTGAAGGGCAACACTCACAGCTTTTTCAGCAGCTTCCACGGTCTCATATTCCACCAGGGCACGCAACTACATACAGAAACCAGAATAAAGATTAAAGAGCCAATCAAACTTGGTAAATTCTCACTAAACATCATCAATAAAAATACATGAACGGCTTAACACACCAGTACATAACAATTTAAAAGTTTTTTTTTTTAAAAAAAAAACAAGAACAAGGGCAAGTTCTCCGGTTATCTTTATATGAAGCTCATGGAAAAAGCTTTCGATAGTAACCTAAAAGCTATACTATTGACGATCCACCTGATGGGGCCAAGTAATGTGAATATATGAGCAAAGTGATTTCAGGAGGTCCGCTTTAATACCCATAGAAATAATTTCTGGAGATCTACATGGATACTATTGTGGCAGAAGGGTTTGAAGTGCAACTATAGGGAAGGCCAAATAACATGTCATGTAAAAGGCATCTCTTAAGCAAGAAGAAACAAGGTAAAGAAGTACTGAGAGAAGCGGGCAATCTTAGGGGATTCAATGTGGGTTAGGAATGACATCTATGTGAGGATGAGGTAATAAACAATCAAATATCTTTCCAGAGAGCATTTTAGTGAGAGCCCCTCAATGCAAAAGCTGGCAAAAGTTCCTAACAATTAATTAAGATTGGTGCTTAGAGGTGCAATGGTGTGATGAGAGCAAGACACTCCTCAGCATTTGGTAGAAACTGTGGAAGATGTGCCATGTGTCCAACTAATTACACAGGCCAAACTGGAGCCGACTAGTAGAGCAAAAGGGAGAGAATCCCTGGACAGATTCCCATCCCCAGGACACCAAGCCAAAACTTTTAAGGTCATCCCATTAATTGATTCTTATTCTAAGATCCTACTCAATAATTAAGCCTGTAAACTAACGCAAAATGAATAGAACAAAAATTATAATCTAAATTTTACATCCTGCGTCAAGGTCATCTGACTTATGGCAAGAATCTTCCATCACTCCAGCATACTTGTGGGCCATAGAAAAAGGAGGTTTGAGAGAGAGTGAGCTGGAGAGATGTCACCTCAGTATTAAGGAGGCATTTTTAGGGGCCAAATTTTGCCAATGATGGGCTTTAAAAACATAGGGCACAAAATATCAGAAAAAAGTTAAGTAAGAATGTCTTAAGTGTGGTATCAAATTGTATTTTGATTTGAACATCAAGTATCACCCTTCACCTGAACTCTAGGAAAGATGGTACGCTGACAGGCGTCTTGACCTCATTGCCCCTTCAATCAGTAAATCATCTTACTTCATCATTGGGGACTTTAAGCAAGTTTTGCATTAAGAGCCACTCAGTAAAATTCTTTCTTTGAAAAAAATACCTTGATTGAAGAAGTAAGTTGCCCTTGTATGCCCTCTCTCTATATCAGAAACATGTCATTGCTCACCTCATACAACTTGAATACCCTCAAGATTGCACACTCCTCTAAACCCATCTCCATGGTTCTACCTCATTTCCTCTTCTTAAAAGCATTGCTCTTATGTGACATGACCTTAAGTACTCTTTACAACCCTCTAGTAGTAACAAAATTCACAATTTCAGTGTGAACAACAATATGGAGGATCATGCAATTGGCATTTCCTAGCATATGGAGGATGCAAGATGCAAATTTAGATAACATGGTTGATACTCCATCTGTAGTGTGCGGCTATTATTTGTAGGAATCTTGAGTTAATATCAACCATTGACAACAAGTTGAGAGAAAAAATAAATACTTTTCTCAATGATAGGCAAGAAACATTCACAAAGAAAATCAAGGCAAATGATGAGTAAAACTGGATATGTACAAGATTTGTCACATAGCAAAACAGCAGTCATAATTGACTCTCAAAGGAAGATGACCAGTGCAGGTAGTTATGTTAGAGCAATTTTGTCTTCCATACCTTGCCACTGACTAGAATATCTGATTTGCTTTCTTTTTTTCTCTCTTCCATAGCATGTGGGTCTTGAATATAAATGTTTCTTATCCTGCTTTTTAAGGAAAAAAAATATTTTAAAATTGTGAAATGTAAAATGCATCAAACAGATAACACAATACAAAAAACAGGAGAATATTATAAAAGGCATACTTTCCAGCTCCACCAAATAGTTTTTGCATATTCTCCATCGAGTGCTCCTCTGGAAGATTCTCTACCAAAACAGTGCAAAACTAGGGTCCACAAATTATATGCTGAACTTTCTAAGATGGCAAATCCAATCAGAAGAAAGAAACATGAAGACTGTTGATCAAAACACCTTTGGATCCTTACCTCTTTCAATGGCAAAGGATTAAGGCGCTTCAACTTCTTTCCATCCGAACTCACTATCTATTATCAGAGAAAACAAGTCACTAGACCCAAGATCTTATTTGCCATTCAGGCCAAATCCTAGCATTAATCTGACAAATTATTGTTGTGTAGTTGAAGCAATAAAAAGCAAAATGCTTCTTACCAGAAAGGACGACTCCCTAAGTGCAGCAACAATTATTGAAAGGTCTCCAGTCAACTTTTTCATTTTCCGAAAAGATGCAATAACTGAAATTGGAACTGCAAGAAAAAGACATGCATTGAATTTATAAAGGAACATATGAGACAGATATAAATAGTTTGTAAAATTTCAAAAGGAACTCGGAATCAAAAGCATGTGCAAAAACAAAATTTACATAAGCACAGAAAAGATTTCATCCTTTGCTTTCTTTACACAGCACCCAGACAATAAGTGGAAGCACACAAAAATATATACATGATTAAGTTCAGACAAGAGCACAATGATTTTCACAATTGTTAACAGTGAAGCACTATGGAGAAAACCCACATTAAGATATGTCTTCTATATGTAGTGCAACCTGTGAGTTTCATCTCTGCAAGTCCTAGGGGCAATCAAATTCCTAATTTCTCAGGTATAAAAAAGGCAACGGTGTGCCCTGCATTTCAAAAGGATACTTAAGGCTTAAATTTTAAGCTGGATAAGAAGACATTGATGCCCCATTGCAGTCTGAGTTTTAACTGTTTTTTAAAAAGGTCATCAAACAAGATAGGAAGGAGCCAACTGCCAAACTTAACAAATATATATGCCAACTAGCTTATTCTCAAACAGGCATCACACTATCCTACTGGACTGGCATTCACCAGTGGGCTAAGAAAGTACATATAAAGTTCCACATTAACCTAAATCCACAAATAAATGAACATGGCAAACATGAAGGCTAGACAAGATAGGCAGAAACAACTGTATTAACTTTTGTTACAGGATTTGAGAAATATTGCAAGTTTCAATAGTATCCCCACCCGTGAATTATTAAATGAGATAAATAGAAACAACTGTTTGGCTCAATATAAAAGGTGGCATAGCTGTTAACAAAGGAGGTGAAACTTGACAGTTCTAATTGAATATCATCGGCAAATACAAGCTTCAGATCACACAAAAAATTTATAATAGAGATGGAATCAGATGGAAGTTAGTTGTGAAGTCATTCAGACCAACCCCTGAAGCTCGGCACAACTCAAATGGGCTGCACCAGGAAAACTTCCAGGGCAGGGCACCCTGTCAGAAGTACCTGTTTCACCTCATCATCTTCAACATCTCTAATAATTACTTGCCAATAGTCATCAATTTGAAAAAGATTTCAAGCTCAGCTGGCTCTTAGTCCCAGCAAACAAGATTCAAATCCTTTTCATGAAAAAAAAAAAAAAAAAAAGAAAGAAAGGAAGGTAAAACTTATGTGGGTACATATGGTGAAATTGAAGATTCTATCCACTAATGATAGCCTATCTACAAAGAGATAAAATCTGATTTTTGGAGTGAATGCTACCCAACAATCAAAGAGAGTTCCCTTAATAGATAAATGATTTAAAATTTTTTGGACCACATCAATTGCTCATTACAATGACCAGTACAGCCCATTTCTTGAATAATTTAGAAGTTTCTTTTGTTTCCTAAAAGAAAAATGAAAGACAAGACAACTATGGGGAAGATGCGTGAGAATGCGTGAACATGGTCAGAATATTCTTCCGACAATATGAAACCAATACTCCACATGGAGAATAATTCTTGGACTTCATGAGAAATAACCACAAAAGACAACAATTGAGAGAAAAGTTTCTGCATTTCTTGTTTAAGTTGAATTGGGTGTGCCTTAGACAGTCATATACGCTTGAAGAAAATCCAATAACAGTAAAAGAATAAAGAATCACTTACCAAACCCTTCCTTGTTCTTCCTGATCAAATTTATCATGTGCCTGTCAGTCGGTAGATTCTCGTCGCTAAAATAATATTCCACCTTCAAGATAATTTCAGAAGAATTTTAAAATGGCATTCCCAAAATCAACAAGTAAAACCCATACAAAAAAAAAAAAAAAAAAAAGAATTTGAGCATTTCCTCCATGTCAATAAACTGGTGCAAGCTGTAATATATCTAATATGATTTCAATCAGTTGATGCCTCCATTTAAAGCATTTTCTCAGCATACAAGCGCTCTACACCAAGTTTGTCAACTCGCTAATGCTTATATTATACCTTTAAAAAGCAAAGTTAATCAAAGCAAGTTAAAGAACCTAAAAACCTGTTTAATGATCCTATGCTTGAGATCCTCCGTATGAACCGCAGGCTCCATCGGATGGCCATCATGATCAGGTCCTTCATCGGGATCGTAATCGTGTTCTTTATCAGAAGGGGGAGCGCGAGCCTCGTCGGAGACTGCGACCGGCGAAGATTCAGAATGGTCCGGCGGCGGCGGCTGCAGCGGAGATGCTGCTGCAGTGGAGGCGACGGTGTCGCCATCATCGCCGTCCATGTTCCAGCTCCTGAAATGGAGAGGAGAGGAGAGAATCGGAAAAAGCCCTCTGGCCCCCGGCGCTTCCTTCTCCTGCTCTCTACCCACTTCTTTCTATAGGAGTTTTATTGGGAAACGGGAAAGTGGAAGGGCATTTTGGTCACGTCAACAGTTTAAACCTTCTGAATTTTCAAAAATTATTTTTATTCTGTATGAATATAAACGACACCGTTGCGAAATATCACAGGATGAAAAAAAAAATTTCATTCTCTCTCATGTTTGAATAATAAAAGAGAAAAAAAATTTAATTTTTTTATTCAAATTGAAAGAATGAATTTAGTAGGATAAGGAAATTTTTTTTTTAAAGTCTTCTATTTTTTTCTTGTTTACCTCTATTAAAATTGACAAAAAATTAACAATTATAAGGATGATGTTACATTTATAATTTATGTCATTTTCTTTTTAAACTAATCGAAAGACGGCTTATGTGGTGAGTATATAGTTCATTTTATGATAGATAGAATGAATTTAATAATTCAATGGAAGAATTACCTTTCAAGTACGTAAATTTATTCAAACTAGACGAAGTTAACTATATTAAAAACATTAATAGATGTTGACCCGATGAAGGATGTATAAATGCCTTCTCAATAAATCATTCTCTCTGAAAAAAAAAAATATTTAAAAATTTAAATTATTAAATAAAATTTTAAATATATATTATATATTAATATATATTTCATGTAAAAATTTAATTTTAAATTAAAAGTATGAAAATAGTGTGATTGAGATTTATGATTATTTAATTATGAAAGCTTTAATATCACAATAAAAAATTATAACAAAGATTATGATAAAAATCATAAGAGAAAAAAAGTAAGAATAATTTTTTACATATTAAAACAGTAAAAATACAATAAATTTAAATTTTATACAAAATTATATATCAAAATTAAATAATATTATAAGACAATTTACCATATTTTAACATAAATATACAATATTCTACCCAATTCATTTAATTTTAAAAGACTGTTTTCTTGACGAGGGATGACGAAGAAAAATTACAAAAGAAAAGGAAAGACAATAGAGCAATCTCATTCTGGTGGCGAAACTTCAAAGGGAAGCTCATAAACAATATAATATATAAGCTTTAAGCGGAATTTCGATTTTACCAAAAGTCCCACACCAAACCTACCATACCCACAATGCATAAACGACATAATTTAAACGTCGTATCTATCCTAGCCAAAACTAGAGAGGCTAAAATAAGAACAAAACAAAGACCCAAAACCCAAGCCCAAGACCCAACCTAAGCCATCCGTACCCATTCTTGTGAGCCCACGAGATCCACACCCGAATATCATCCACCACCGGCCCACATAGGGAGCTCATATCATCAGTCCTGGTATTGTAGTACACACTGTAAAATGCGATGCGAGTCCTCTCAGCCTTGGCTGTGAAGTTCAGGTTAGCATCTTGGTACGTGGAATTGGAATTGGGCGTGTAATGGACATTTTGGGCCTGGTCTCCGGCAAAGGCCATGACTGCCAATGGCTCCTTGCACTTATCCCCGGCATGGCCCAACGAATATTTCATGATGTATGGCTTGTTGGGTGTTGTTTCAACCATTTGTGAAATTATGCCTTCCTTGCCGGAGAGCAATTCAATGGCACGTTTGCCTTCTGGCACAGAGTAATGGTAAGAGTCGACATAGCGAACCGCCCGGTTTGACTCGACGGTCCAACCCGGTAATGAGGAGGTTTCTTCGTCGAGGTTGGTAGGGAGCAAGACTCCTAATGAAACGTTCCTGAACATCCATGGACCTACCTCAAGGTCACCATTGATCACTGCATTGCCTGAGAAAAGAAAAAAAAAAATCATAACATATATTTATTATTGCAAAATTTGTACAAGAATTTTTTTTTTTAAAAACCCAAATAACCATTTATTTCCTAGGTGATAAATTCAATCCAAAATAAATAAATAAAATTCCTAGGGGCTCAATTAAACTATACTAGATTAGTTAATAAATGTAATTTTACTAATAAATCATTTTTTTTTAAAAAAATCTGTGATAAGAAGCATCGTGCATTGGATACCCTTGCTTAAGATCCTATGGTCAAAAAAGCAAAACGCAATATGGGTACTCTGGGGCCCATTCGGGGAGGAATAGTCCACCGAGAGGCCGAGCTCTGTTGTTTTGGGGATTGATGAAACTCAACAAAATAGAAGAAAATTGTGTACCTTTGGGTCTATCAGGAACGAAAAGCTTCTTGATTGCGATGTCATCGACGATGGGGCCACAGGTGGGGTCATCCTCCATGCCCGGATTCCGAAAAAGCAGATTCACTTTATTATCCTGTGCCTCAAAAGCCAGCGCGTAAGGGTCCCACCCTTGCACGCTATACAATGTCTGCAGGTCTATGCTCTGTGACGCAGGTGGCACCGACACGTTTATTGACTCCAGCTGTGCGCACGTGCGAGCCGCACTGAACGTGACGGAGTATAGAGAGCCCTTCTCCACCGTCAGTTCCTGGCTCAGCTCAGCGTCATTGCCCAATCTCGCCGCGTGTGTACCTTGGGGTACGATGAGGATCATCCCACCCTGTTTTTGCCCCGATGAGACCAGCTCTACGGTGCCGTTTGTTTTCCAGCCAGGAATTTCTTTGGGGCCGTCTGCTACGGCCTCGTTTGGGAAGCCGTTTGCTGGAGTTGTTTCAAAATCACCGTTTATTACTAATCCTGCAATCCCACAGGAGCAATTTTGTTTCTAATTACATTAGGATAAATGAAAGCATATAAATATTTTTTTTCCAACTTTTAAATTAACTTTTCCTACTTATCACATCCTAAAACAAATTTATTAGTCCACACCACGTGTCATAGCATTAACTTAAAAAAATAAAAAATAATAAAAAAACCCCTTCTCATGCTGAAAATGAGTACTGTAAAAAAAATAAAATCTTTTGTATTTGTCGTTGATTCTTTAATATTTTATATAGAGAACATTAAGGCCAAGTGCATCGGGTGTTAACGTGTTACACTAATTTCTTCTCTCAATCTAATTAGAAGTAAAACCACCCACAATTATCTTTAGCCTAAACATGAATTTATCTTTTTGTTGCCCAAGCTTCTCTTTAATATGAATTTATAATATACCATTGTGAATTCACATTTGTAATCTAATGAACAACCATAATAACTAATGTAAACATCAACATTTGCAATGCGTTCAAGGAACCGATCTAATCTGATTTTACTTAGTCCATTAATGCATTAATACACTTGATGTCAAATTTTCATTGGCAATATATAGACTAGAGAATCATATTTTTTTTAAAAGAAAAAAAAAAAAACCAAATATTTGTTGGGAAATTTCACTGTGACCTCGGAGGACCTACAAAGTCTTCCTCCTTAATTGCTAACCAGGGATAGATGAAAGAAGGGAGCCACTCCAAAATTATAACACGTACAATAAATTGGTTTTGGTCATTTCATTTTCAAGACAGACGTGAAGGCTACGGACATGGCATGTGAGGACCAAATGGGGTTGTCATAGGACAGGAATGTTCTGTAGGGAGACGTATTGCCCAGCTATAATTTGGGAAAGACTATTGGAGATATCTTTCGTTATCAAAGCTTTTTTCTGCTGTCAAGAAACCATCTCTTCTTGTTCCTAGACACATTTAGGCAACAACATACTTTCACAAATAAAAGAAGCTAAATGTTATACCACTGTTCTATTGTTCTCACATCGCTACTTATGTATTGTCATATGATAATACTTAAAAACAAAATGGTACAAAGAAATATGCAAACAATGTATTGTGTGGACAAAGATGGCACATGCACCAACTTCTCTGCCAAAACAATAAATCACAGTGAAGACAGCAACACCGACACCCCAAGTACGATAATGAAACGAGAATGGATACAAAATTATTTCATCTTATCAGAAAAGCATTTCATTTGATGGGTTGCATATTGTCAAGCTACTTTACTTCTAAATACAAGTAAAACGATAGGTTCATAACCCCTGGAATGCATTTTGATCCTGACATTTAACACGACGATACATTACAGACGAAATGGTACTAAAGCTCACATAATAAGCAAACCACATGCAACAATGGGGTGCTAAATATATAGGGGAAACAAACGAGCACAACCAATGGATAACCCTTATCCATATTGACTGGCCCCAATTGCAAGAGAACTAATGCCAGGATAAAGAAGAGAAGACGACGCGGCATCAAGCCAGAAAATCTAAAACTTGTGCATCGCTCATGAAAGGCACCTTCTTTTTTATGGTGAATGCATACGCAAAACACAACAAACAGTCCAAAGGAGCGAATTACGCGTCCAGAGGATGGGGCCTACCGAGCCAATTGGGGCCACCTTTTCTAATTCGTAGTCCTGCCTACTTTGACTAGACGAGAAAGTCCTTGGTTTTACTGTCCGCTTCTTTCATTGTTTTTTCTTTTTTTAAAAACGGACTCTCGCCCAATCCCAGCTGGACCTTCATCTGATCACCAGAATTGAAATCGCAACAAAATGATTACGAATATTACTTTACCGAAAGCACGCTTGTCGTTTTGCTAGTTTAAGCAGGGAAAATAACTTCTATTTTGGCGGGAATATGATCTACTTGAGTCAATTCTCATTTACCCCATTTCATGGACACATGGGTCATACCTCCTAAAGATGTTTAAGACCCTTTTTTATATTTTCCTTTTCAAATCAAAAAAATAATCATTACAAATATATTAATTATTATATTTCTACTTTAAAATTAAAAATTATTTATTAATATTTTTATTTAACATATAATTTTGACTTAATTTTAGTGTTAAAAAATTTTAAACTCAACTTTAAATTTCAATATATATTTCAGATTTTCTAAGATAAAGTGTAAGAGAAATCCATAATTAAAAAAAATACACATTAAATTATCAAAATAGGACTAAAAATTGCTATTGCGATTGCTAATGATAAAGTAGAGAATTCTAAAAAAATGCCGTTCCTTCTGACATTAGTGTGTCGACCCCTACGTTTCCTACAGAGAGAAACATATTCATAGGCCTAAAGGTCATCATCATCTGGAGACAATAAAGAAAAATAGCATCTAGCTGTAGGTTTTGGCTCCCAGAACCCATTGAAGCAAAGAATCCTTCACAGAGAGGAACCCCACTAAACAAAAAAAATGAACAACTCTGGCAGGCCTCTGTACTTGGCTCTACAAATTTGTGTTCATTGGGACTCATTATTTCACTTTGAAAACGAGTTTAAGTCCTAGTTGAACTTGCAATGACTGGTTTCAACAACATACATGCTGATCATCAACACAATTTGACAAGCATATGCATAATAGTGAGGACTGAACTCAGTGACCAAGCAACAATGGCTTTCTTTGCCAGAAACAAGTCCACCCACAATGAATCGAAATTGTAAGTGTCCAAGTAAATAGATTGTTCGTCGGATCTCAGATATAGTGATGACCCACTAAGCATATGAGAGAAGAAAACAGAAATGGGAGGCTACTGATGGAAATTGGAGGAGAATAAATGCAAGGTGAGAGTGAGATTTGAAATAAAAGTGAGAAACAGGAATGGGTTGATAGAGAAAAGAGAGAAATCATACCATCTTCTCCAAGTATGGCAGTAGTAAAAAGAGCAAAGAAAAGCAAAAGCAAAGCGAACCATTTGCTTCTTGCTGAGCTTCCACCCATCTTCCTCTTGCCCAACTCTCTCTCTCTCTCTCTGTCCGTGCGACTGTGTGTGGACGGGCAAGGAAAAGAGGCAGAGGGCGTGTCCTTTTATAAAATATTTCGAGTTCTATCCTCTTTACTTTCGGACACTTTTGTTGCCTTGTGCTTTTGTCGCAAGTAGATTATTGCGTTTATGGAGCAAACGCGGGGTCACTCCTCCGTTGTCTCCGTTTAATTTCCCTCGTACAAAGATTCGTTGTTAAAATATTATTAAATTTTATTATTATGTATATAAATATTTAAATTAATTTATATTTAAATAAATTTTAACATAAAAATTTAAATTTAAATTAATATAAAAAAATTTTGCTGAATGACTAGGTAAACTATTATCTCTCTTTTTTTTATTAATAAATTGATTTATTCATGCTTAATTTGACAACAGGACACCACTTTCCGATTAAAAGAAGTTCAACTAAAAGGATCTCTTCCGCTCCGAAGTTCCCATCAATAAACAGTGATTCTCTGTTGTTTTCTATTTAACAAATATTTGTTGCACGGCAATAATTAGATGCAATTGATAAAATAAATAAATAATTCGTCGATAAAAAATATTTACAAATATATTTATTATTATATTTATATTATACTTTTATAAATATATTCATTGATTGATATTATTAAATTTGAGTTTTTTTATAATTAATTTTAATATTAATAAATTTAAAATTTGATATAAATTTTTATGTTATACTTAAAAGTAAATAAAAAAATTAAATTTAAATTAACATAAAATAAGCACGCGGAACCACAAAAGAAGAGAAAAGGGAAAGATTTGCAAGATTAACAAAATGAAAATAACACAGAGGAGAAAAGAAAGTGGGCCAGATTTTCCATGTTTTGTGAATAGTGGTCTCTGTCTAGTGGACCCAACACAAAGCGCCCCACCATAGCAACTGACGACGTTGATCTGAAGACCCATATTATGAGCGTGAACGTGTTAAATTATAAGGTGCAGAAGTGTGAAAACGAGACTTATTAAAGGTAGTAACACGATGACAATTCCGTGTATTTTTTAATTAATTTAAATTTATTAATTATTTATAATTAAAAGAAAATTTTATATTGATTATTTTAGATGGTAAATTTTAAATTTATTAATATTAAAATTATTCTTTTTTTTAAAAAAAAAAAAGAGAGGAAGATTATATTATTGAGTATATTTTAATATTGATTGACAGAGAGGATACAGTGTCCTCGGGTATTGTTCATGGCATGACTATAGAGAAAAATCATCCCCCATTTTTAGGGGCACATATACCCAGAAAAGTTTCCGTGCAAGCTTCTTAAACGGTGTTTCTAATAAGAGGACAATGACAATTCGATGTCCATCTAAAGGCCCGTCCCTGACTACTCTAACTTCAATACTTCACCGTTGCAAATTCTAGGAGGAACAACTTACGATCCGTACCAAAGTTCACAACTAAATCTTATTAATTAAATTTTAGCATATTAAATGCATTCGTTGTATAATTTGTTTGTGGGCAATACAATACATTTTTCTTGTATGAATAATGAATCTTATATATAATTTTTAAAATTAGATGGATTTGAATGATATTTGAATTTAAGATCTGCAGCCTACGATAAAGTTAAAAAAGACAAGTTTGATCACCAACGCCGAACTCAGCGTCTCAAGTTACGTGGCACATCGAGGCGAGGTGTTAAAAAAACACAGAAGAATTTAGTTAAACAACCCAAAACTAAGGCCCAGTGGGCTCAAAAAAATCACGTTGATAGCCCAACTGGAAGAAACAAACTGAAAATTGGAAAAAGAAAGGAAGAAGAAGAAGGTGAAACCCAAAGGAAGATCGGAGGAAGCTTTTTAGCTTGGGGGTTTGGACTGCGACCGCCGTCTCCAGTTCGCCAGTCCACGGCCGCTGCTGAGCTTTCGAAGCAGAAAACCGAGAGAGAGAGAGAGAGAGCTGTCTCTTATACACATCTAGATGTGTATAAGAGACAGGGTTTGGACTGCGACCGCCGTCTCCAGTTCGCCAGTCCACGGCCGCTGCTGATCTTTCGAAGCAGAAAACCGAGAGAGAGAGAGAGAGAGGGATGACATCGGCAACAGCTTTAAGAGAATTGCAGCGCGATCTTGAAAACAAAGCCAACGATCTCAGCAAACTCCAAAAAGGCTCGTCTCTCTCTCTCTATGTGTGTGTGTGTGTGTGTGTGAATCTGACTTCTGAACCCTAACAAGCAGCAATACAAATATCTATGGCAGATATTGCTAAGAACCAGCAGGTGAGGAAGAAGTATACCATCCAGCTCGGCGAAAACGAGCTCGTCCTCAAGGTCTCACTCTTTTGTTTCTTCTTCTTCTTTGTTTTTTTTAAACAACACAATAATTGAATACGTATATATTGATTTTTTTAATTTTTTGTTTGGATTCGGTGTGTGTAGGAGCTGGATTTGTTGAGTGAGGACGCAAATGTGTACAAACTGATTGGTCCGGTGCTGGTGAAGCAGGACATGGCGGAGGCCAACGCCAACGTCCGCAAGCGCATCGATTACATCTCTGCTGAATTGTATTTCTCTCTTTCCTCCTTTTCTTTTTCTTTTTCTTTTTCATTTTCAGTGTTTGCAATTTTTCCTGTGCTGATAAATTAATCAGATTTTTTATTTTTTTTTGGATAAGTATTGATCATTTTTTTCAAATTATTATTTTAAAAAAAATAAATAGCAACTGTGCTTGTGAATTGTAGGAAGCGACTCGATGTAATGCTTCAGGATTTGGAGGAGAAGCAGAATAGCAAGAGAGATGCGGTCTGTATTTCTTTCTTTCATTTTATGCTTTATTTCTATGTCAGAAATGAGAATTTGGAAATGGAATTGTTTTGAGATTTTTTTTTTGATCTTTTATTCTGGGTAGCCAAATGGTGATTGCGAAAACAATTTAATTACTAAATCTCACATAACTTAATTCCTGACATTATTATTTTCTGCTTTTTGTGGTCATTGCAGTCACTTTTATAACCAAATTCTTGTTGTTAATAACTCCATCAATCAAGCACCATGATTATGTCCTTCATTTCAAACATTTATCATCTCCATCATTTTCACGCTCAGCATTGCCACAATTAGCATGTTTGCTCAATGATGTCATTTATACATTCAATCCACAGTGCAATATTACACACTATGGAACATCATTGCTTTTTCCTCTTCTGATTCTATGTACTTTCTGTAGAAATTAAATGGCACAAAAGTACAAAGAAACATGGTTCATGCATTAGAGAAACTGAGGAGCTTTTTTTTTTTTTTTTCTTTTGGGGTTACATTTGATGTCTTCTTAAATATGTAGAGTATTAAAACTTTAATTGATTGTTATTGATGTGGTGGCTCATGCAAAGAACAAAGTGGCCTGAAAGGTTTTGTGTGTAGTGGTGTTGCACACAGGCTGTGACACATGGAAATATTTTGGTTTGTTTAACATGCTGGGTTATTAATGGAAAGGAATCATGTTGCATGGTGTTTCAATGGCGTAATATATGCTGCTCACTCTTAGAACTAGAGTTCATGCTTCTAGTTCGGGTCAGAAGCTTCTGAAAGGGATGCTTCTTTGTGTTTTATCATTGTATGCCATGTTAATTTAGATACAAAATTTTGGGTCCAATGCCTCTCCACCTTTAAATCAGCCTGTACATTTATAAATAAAGATACAAATGTGAAATCCCCCTCTTTGAATTGTATACAAAAATAGATTTTTTCTTTTTAACATAGTCAAGTTGGTGCTACCCATCAAATCAACTATATGTTAACTGATGCAAGAGTAGCAAGAAAAAATGCTGAGCTGTTTTCTGCAGGACCGAAAACCCTTCTTGAGACATTTCCTTCATTTTTTTAATCTCCATATGCTTAAAACTCCACCTGCTCTCCCTGACCTGTAAATTTTTGCCATCCTACCACTAGTCAGAACCACCATTCTAAGCCTTCATTAACACTGTGCATCAGTATTTCAGCATCAACAGGTCAAATTGAACTCCTTTCCTATTGATAGCTATTTTTTCATCACTTCTGTTTCTTACCAGGACTCCCTGGCTGGGTGGTCCTTATCTTATCTTTTTTTTTTCCTCTTTTTGAAATGGTGTTAGTTTCAATGTTAGAGTTGTCTGTGTTTGCTTATTAGGAGTTTGCTTATTATGACTTGTGCTATGAGAAAGTTGTGTGTATCCTTTCATTTTTTATCAGCTTATTGTTATGTCTTTAGCATCTCCATATGGAGTTGTGTGATTTACATCTTTAGCTTTCATTTGTCTGCTGTAGATCATATGTATTCTTATCACCTGTTTATGATTCCAATGATTTTGTCATCTTTTCAGGTCTTAAAGATACAGCAGAGAATTCAATCACTTCAGGCTGGAAAGGCCAAGGCATAAGTGTCCTTTGTAGGTGTGTTCACTTCTCTAGTTGTAATGTTTCTCATCAGAGCATTTGATGTAGATACTTTTTGTTGCTTAATGTAACAACATTGTCTTATGTTTTGGCCATCACATTATGTTTGACTTGCATCCAAATTAGCAGAGCACAAGTTTGCTTCTATGTGCAACCTTGCAGAGAACTAACGGCGCAGATTAAGGTTGTTAAAATTTCTATCCGTATCATTGGATCATATGACTTAAAATGATTTAATTCACATACAAATCACATTTTCATGGTTCCAGGTAAGATTGTGCAAAGGCGTGGGTTAGAATTGTGTAGGATTGTAAGTAGGATGATAGTTTGTAAACTTCACTTTATTTGCCTTTTCTTGGAAAATAATTTTAAGCTTATAATTTAATTAGAAAGCATCTCATTCATTGTATCAAAAAGGAAAATCCCATTTAGGACTATTTAGTGTCATAATTAAACTAGAATCCCATTTATAATTTTTACTAAGTCAATGGTGCTAATTGATCAGTAAAAAGTAATTAACAATATTTATCCAGATAAAGAGTTCTAGATTATGTTATATAACAGGAGAAAAGGAAATAAGTGAATTAGTACATACGCATGTATGAACGCAAAAAATCATTAAACAACATATGATAGACTAATATTAAGAACTGGATCAATTTTGATTGAATTTTTAACACTTTATCATACCTTTTTTCAATATTTAATTAGTCCAGTTCTGAAATATTGGTTTATATATTCTTGAATCTTGAGTTGACTAATTGTATGTGGCGGAAGCTTAGTAGCTGAGTTACATGCTATTTAATGTTTTTTTGAGTTAGTGAAAACAAAAAAAAAGATTGAAAAAGGGAAGGTTAAAGTGGTCGATTGTTTGATTGATACCTTCTCAGGATGCACACCTTTGCACCAAGCCGTTCCCAACCTGTAAGTATTTTTTCATGTGGCTATTTTATCACCTTCTCACCTTCGTTGGTGAAAGGCGACACTGATCTTCCCAGAAATCCTTCACTAATACCAACAATCAACCATTTTGCTTTCTGAATTCCGGAAGATTGCTTCCAAAAGCGAGTCATATCCCCAAAATTGATCACAAACTCTAGCTTGCCTCAATCTTTCATTTGACATACGAGAAAGATGGATATTGCTGATTTAACCCCCACTAATCCCATATGTTAGTTGACAAGGCTACGTGTCTTTTAAGGGTTTTATGGGCACGCCGGGAGGTCGCTAGCCACCACCCGGCTATCAAATCAGATGGGGTCATCTGCGTTCCAATATGGATGCAACTCTTGCTGTCATGGTGGTTCTTGAAGGTGTATCTAATGTATGTATGCATCTGTGTGTATATAGACACACACCTATGCAATAGATATATAGCTGTAGATAGGCTCTTACATCCACTCGATGCTTTGTGGACATGGAGAATATAGCCCTTTTAACGAACTCGTCCATAATTCGTATGGTTGTAGTTTTTGCTTTATATAAAATTCTAGGGGAGCTAGAATTTGGCAAACTCGTCCACACAATGCATACAAGTTGACTCAAGATATTAGCTAACTGCAAAATTAAAAAAGAAATCAGGAAAAGAAAAAACAGAATTTTCTTTCTTAACCTTCATCAGAGTCATGGCCACTCAATACTTAATAGCTTTTTGCTAAAAAGTACATTGGCCGTATTTGGCCTGCGATTAACTAGTTGAGAATATTAAGGTTGCTAAGTACGGCCAACCGCTCTTTTTCGTAATGTTCAAAACGGAGAAGCGAGAAAAAAGAGAGAGACAGAGAAAGAGAGAGAAGACAATTTTAGTGTATTAATAAAAAATCTATTAATTTCAATTGTCAATGATTGGTCATGTGCTTATTTTGGGTTGTTTTAGAAGGCACGGGAATTTTCCTGTGTTAGTACAGACTCTTTGACGGTTTATTGATAAAAGAACTTGCATTGCAGTTAAAAAAAAAAAAAAAAAGGGAAAAAAAAGAGAGAGGTAAAATATTAACAAATTTTAAACCCAAATTTTAAACAAAGAGGCAAAAAACAGGAGATATTCTTCAAGCTATCAAATTTTAATAGTTTTGAACGAGAGTTTATGATTTATGAAAATATTAAAAAAATTATTTCATTATATAGATCATAATTTAATCAAATGTTTAATAGATAAAAAAATCAACATGAAAATGGGTGATTGCGCTAATAATTGAAAAAAAAAAAAAAACAAAAATTTTTTTTTATCATCGTAGCCTGTGAATTTAGTGTTGCACATGTCAGATTTATTTATCTATGACTTGGAATTTTGTCACTGTCTGTGAATTTGGGGTAGTAAATGACAGATTTATTCATGACGAGACTCGACACTTAATTAATTAGAAGGTTTTTGTTTTTTATTTTTTATTTTATCTATGGATCTTTTATATTACAAGTTGAGAGAGAAGTTTTTTTTTTTTTTTAAAGGTAAAGATGTATATATATAATTGAGAAGTTGTAGAATTATATTAGTTGTAGACAATTTATTTATTTTTTTGCGTTAAATAAAAAATACAAAATTTTATAGACAAATGAATTTATATTAACAATAAATAACACACACGAACCTCTCATAATTTATAATTTTTAATTAATAAAATTTCTCAAATTTATATCACTAAACTCATGTAAGAGGTCTTGTTATGTTCGGTTAAAGTTTTTTAAAAACGAAGATGTATATATATATTTGAGAATTTGTACAATTATATTAGATTGTAAATAAAAAAAATTTATATTGATAAAAATACAAAAATTTATTGATAAAAAAGTTTATATTAATAATAAATAATACAAACGACTTCTTATAGTTTATAATTTTTGGCTAATAAAAATTTTCAAATTCATATTACTAAATTTATATAATTATTATTATTATGTTTAGTTAAAGAGTATTTAAATTGATTATGTTTTGAAATTAAAAAATAATAAAAAAATTACTCTTTAGTTATACTATTAATGTTGCATAATATCGATGAGAACTTTTAAAATTTTTCTTTCTTATTATTTATTCCTATGATGGTAATTCAAAAATCAATTTCCATAATCAGTAAAACTTCTCTTTTAACTCCAAAAATTAATTATTTCTATGATTGTAAGTAGTTGTACTCCATTAATGCTAGTGATCCATAAGATGCACACTTCAACCGAACGAGGGAATATTAACCTTCACTTTTTCTTTGGTCTTATATGAAAAGAAACTAAGGGAATATATTATATGAAACGAGTGACTATAACGAGGGAGTATTAACCTTCCTTTTATTTTTTATTTTTTGGGTCATATATGAAGAGAAATGGGGGGAATATATTAAATGAAACGAGGGATTATAACGAGGGAATAATAAACCTTCTTTAAGAGGCATATATTGTATGAAAGAAAAGGGTTTTGGACAGAAGAAGAAAATGGAGATAATTATTACATACTTATGTATTATAACGAGGGAATATTTTTATTTTTCTTTTTCTTTTTTCCTCTCACACTAGCAATTATGCCTGCCCTACTTATAGGTTCCTAAGCTTAGAATTGGGAGAAAATGGAGATAGTTCCATACTTTAAAGCAGGGAATATATTGTCAATGGCTCAAAAGCTTTGGAAAGTCAACATTATAATTAAACATACAATGAGGATTTCTTTCTTTGTCCCAATTCATGGATAAAAATATATAATGCCAGATGGTCGGGAGGGTCATGAGGGAATAAAGCTAGGCAATCAGGAGGCTATGGAGCATTCTTTTATAAGATATTTGCTAAGATTGGTGAGGCAATTATAAGTGGGAAACATGTGCTAATCTTTAGAATTTTTCTCTTGCAAATTCATTGTTCTTTTGAATAGCTTGTGTTCCACTAGAGAGCATTGCCATGTTGACAATTATTAATTCCTTGAGGGGAACATTACTAAGTAGCCCAAAAGCTTTGAGGGGAACATTACTAAGTGGCACTGAAGCAACACGACTAACCCACAGTCTGTGGTACTCACACATCCTCTTTGGCAATGCTAAAAATTGTACAATTGACCTAAAAAAAAAAGATTGAATTCTATTACGGAGACACGAGAAATTGAACTTAAATTAAATATAAATTTATGTTATTAACGATTACATTTAATTATTAGTTGTTAATTATTAAATTATTATTATTATCATTTTGTTTTCATCTGTCCAGTATTCCCAACCCCAATTGGAGACACAAGTCTTCAATCATGTCGCGTCCTCGATGAATTATTATTATTTTTAGTTTAAACTTACAGTAATGATTAGATAATGGACTATTTTCTGAGCAAATCAGATAAAAATGGGCCATAGTGATAGCAAGTGCTTTTGCAAGATGTGAGATATTCCCATAACCTAAAATTTCATTTATTGATGAAGAGAGATTTTGACCCCAGTTGTGCCCACCTAATCAAATCCTTAACATGAAGACATTGTAGAACCTGAACCTATAGCTAACAGGTCACTCACTGTAAAAATGAACTCTTATACAGTCTTCCATTTCTGTAGATTCAGTAAAAAGTACACTCAGTCAGTAATCTGTTAGTTTCAAGTGTGAGCATCTCAAACGTCTTAGTAGTGGTCTTCAGTCTCCTCGTCGTAGGAAATGTGGGTTGCACATTTATTTACAATCGGCAGTTATAATAACATCAATACATGTATAATCAATAATCATAATAATATTATTTTAGCTGTGTGTATTTTATGTTAAGAAAATTCGCATTGCATTATGGAATGAAGCCCCTGGCGTAAATTTTCAGTGTCAATATACTGAAGCAGCTTCTGCAAGACATGAGAATCATACAACTGCAGCAACCAAATTGCAGCAATTGCTGCAACCTCGTGAACACCTTGTTATTCCTCTGGTGGTGCTGCGTCAGACGAAGCTGGTTGGTGTTATCGATACCAAATTGAAAACAAATGTGACCATATGGTGCCATGGGAATAAAAATCTTAATCGGGATCTTTCTGAGGGATGTCCTAATGGACCACCATGGAAGAGTTTGGCACTTTGATTGGGAGTGACTACTCTACCTTCCCCGGTCCTTATCCAAAGACAATGAGCATGCGGGATTTGGTTTCCTTTTTTTCTTGTACTAAACACATGTGTTTCTTCATGCTCAAAAAAACCCCTTTAATAAAAGCATTGCACCATAGGAGGTGATAGCTTGATGATATTTTGGTGTGTGTGTGTGTGTGTATGTTGTATTAATTTAATTTTTTTTTGTTTTTTTGTTATTAATTGTTCCTAAATATTAAGGATAGAAATGTGAAAAAAAATTATCATTAGGACAATGCATGTAATTATCAAAATATCAAAGCATTGGGACTCCATCTTGGACAATTATTAAATACCAGTATTTATCATTAGGACCATGCTGATATTTGGTTCAAATCAAAATATTTACAAGAGAATATCAATATTGATTATATGATAGACTAGGCTGGTTGTATTGTTACCGAATTTCTTATGAAAGAGGATATCAATAGTGTCTCTTGCTCCTCAATCTCAATCTACAATTAGGTGACAAAAGAATATCCCGAATTCTATCGCCGCCCCATTTGGCTAAATAACTATCAAATTAAGCATGTCTAAGCAAATTTAACGTTTGCATTGAGTCATTAGGATCACCAAAGAAAGGTAGCTGGCCGTGCCCATTTGGGCACGTTGGCTAGAAGGATAAGCAATACAACTGCAGCCCACTTACTAAAAGTGTGGACCACTCATCTCGTGAGATGACTGAAATGGTGCAGGCAGCTGCCCCTACACTCAATCTTTTTAATAAGGAGCGATCATATCCTGAACTATCAACCTTAATGCGTTTGCACTGGCTGGCGGAGCAACCAACTCGTGACAATATCTTTGATATCGTTTGGGCTACAGAGGACGGTCATGCCTGCACCAACTCGAAAATTGCAATCACACCAGTAAACTATCGCTGAAATCCAGGTAGTATTAGACTTTTTTTGTTGAGTGAAAATGACCAAGCCAAGCGGGGCCTCTCAGACCCGTCTCCTACGGGTCGTTCATTGCCCCTTAGCCTGTTACAAACTTCACTCACTAAGGTTGTCTGGCTTTCAGACTAGCTAGACCTAAATTCCTAGTAATTAGTTCTTTATGAGCCCTTAATGCAAGTTGTAACAGAAGGGAGAAACGTGATTTTGAACTTTATAAATGTGTATGTTGAAACATTTAATAAGTTAACAAAGTAATATTAGATTCAGCTCTGTTTCTAATGGAGTCATTATTAAATGTAGTAAAAATTTTATAAATGCATATCTACACGTCCAAAAGACAAATGCTATATATAAGTAGCTTTTCCGAAACTATAAATAGTTGAAGCACCCGCTAACTCAAAGCAAGTTAGAACGAGCCAATGGGGTGGGCGAAATAGCACACATGCAATATGACAAAAGCAAACTCATTGGCACTAGGTAAAAACAACAGACCGAATGCTCAAATATTTCATCAATTGACACCATCCGCCGTTGATTTGGTTTCTTTTTGGTTCTTACGGCTTTAGTGGGCCATATACATTGAGGTAGGAGCAACACGTACATGAAGCAAGCCAGGATCGAGAGATCAAGACTTTGTCCGAATGAATGAGAATGGTTTGTGGAATCCAGGCTTTTTAATTTATTATTATTATTATTTTCAAATTTATTAAAAAGGCTAATTGGATCTGAAATATTGAGTGAGTAGGGTGCAATTCTCACATATGTTGAAATATTGAGGCTTGTGGCCTCTACCTACGGAAAGAGAAAACATTCAACGAGTAGTTCCTTTGTCTCTATGGTGCATTTTTTTTAATTTTTTTTAATTTTTTAACATATATGGAATAAGACAACACCAAGGGAAATATAAGGCAGTAGAACACGTAAAATATTTGTCTCATTGCGACTAACATGCACATTAGTGTAATAAATGAGAAATATTTGTACATAAAGAACAATACTTGAAAACCTATATTTTACCATATGAGGTGATAATGCAATAAAATAATGTGATTTTTTCTATATTAATTGAAATTTAAGGTTTTTTTTTAATATTATTATTTGCTTCTTGAATAAAAGTAAATTTATTTATGTTGAATATTTAATATTGAGTTTTACATTTATTTATGTTGAGACTAAACATAAAAAAAAAATTATTTAAATTTAATTAAATAATAAGTTTTTCCAATAATGAAAATTGAATAATGATATTAACAAGTATTTTTTTAATCTAAATTTATAAATATAATGATAAATTAAGGTCCCAAATACTTTTTTAAGTCCTAGCCTCAAATTTACTCTCCCAAAACATATTATTATTTAAATATGGAAATAGAAGCACGAAAGACCATATAGCCATTAAATTGCCCTATGAAGCAGAGCTTCTTGCAATTGGAGAAGCAGTCCGTCTTTGAAGAAAAAGGAACGTCCAGGGTGGAACTCTGCTGATCATTGAAAGTGATAACTGGATGACAGTGGCATGGATAATCAATAACAAAAAAAAAAAAAAAAAAAAAGATCTTGAAAACTCTTATTAGTACTCAACAACATAAATAATATAACTAAAAATTGAGTTTTCTTTGCCTTTTTTAAATGTAATCAATTTGCCAATAACTTAGCTAAACAAAAAAGAAATAAATTTGATAGTTTTAGTTTGTAAAGATATCTTATTATAAGTTTTTTTTTTTGTGTTTTTTTATTGGCAAAACAGACCTATTTATGGTGACCCAGTGCACTTTTATAATTCCTCACTTACATAAATTCGTTCAAAAACAAAAAAAAAAAAAAATTGTTTTGGGCAGGTCGTTGGGTCATTAAGTTATTAGTTCAACTGACCGATCAGTTCACTGGTTAATCGGTCTGACCAATTTTTAATCGGGGCCTCTTTCCTATTTGGGATGTCATGAATAAAACATTTACAGCGATTCTAAATAAATAAATAAATAAGGTTGAATTCCAATTTTGAAAAAAGTTTCTGTGCTTCAGACCCTATATTTCTTTTTTTCTTTTTTTTTTTTAAAAAAATATCTATTAACATTTTAAAAATTTAAGGATCAAAGTGTTTACTACCAAATTTTAATGGACTAGAGCATGTAGCATGACAAAGTTCATGGATTTTTTTTTTATTCCACGCATGCAAACAAGACCATATAAGTCTATTAAAACGTGGAACAGTGTTTCCAAAAAAAAAAAAAAAAAAAAAAAAAGAGGTCTATAGGAATCTCTAGAAGTTATGGAAGAACCTGTCTTGCACGTTTTTGGTTCTTTGATGGAAAACTTGTACATTCCATGTTATCATCTCTTCTCGTTCTATGGAGGTTCTAACTTATCTCTACAATAGGTTACATCATTCTCATGAGGTTCTCCGTCATGAAAGGCCACGTTTATTGAACATCCATTGCTTCTAGACACCTTGTTCTTAACGCAATTAAGATTCAAACCTTGATTACCGAAGAACTTGAAAAGATGATTAGCAATGGCACTTAGCTATTTCAACATCAAGTGGTTTATCTTTCAGACCTTTTCGTTAAGAAGATGCTTTGTTTGTTGTCTTTTCTAGAAATTTTGATTCCAAACAATATCAACTCATCTCAAAACGCACCCCACCAAAGATTACGCCCCAGAATCTTAATTTATAACACGTTTCCAATTGCAACAACGAATATCATGGTTGAAGTGTTGAGGACAACAAGTAGCAGAGATTCTTATACATGTTTGGAAACCAGCTTGTTATGCACAAAAATGGAAAATTCATCACCCAAGTCTCTGGGGGGCATGAAAGTAAATAAAAATTTATTATTATTAAAAAAAAAACACAAAAAACATTAAAGTTAATTTAAAAGCTGAATTAAACATTTTTTTCCCCGATGACTCTAATAGTTCATTTCTGTTTTGAAGTGTGCGAGTGTTCAACAGAATGACTATTGCAAACTGGTGCCTATGATCCGAAGATCTCCTTTGATGGCCCCGCGATGCAAAGAATCCAACCTTTTGTGGTGTAGAGAGTGCGAACTTTGATATATCAAACATTATTACAAGAACTTGAGCATGTTTGCTAGCAGATTCCAATTGGTTTCCTTCATTAAAACCAAAAAAAAAAAAAAAAACCAATTGATTTCGTCTTACAATCTATGCATTTCACTATCAGGGGGATTGGAATAAGGGAAATGAATATTTATCTCGTTATTCTATTATATTATTATGATCTAAGTTTAGACTAAGTTGTAATATAAAAATTTTTAAATTTAATTGTATCATTTAAATAATTTTATTATTATTATTATTGTTTTATTATGAACTAAATTTCAGATAAAATTTATTAAAAAATTATTTATTTATTTTTCTAAATGTTATGACATGGGTAATTTATTTTTTATTAGATAAAAAAAATGAAAATATCATCTAACTATAATAATTTTGTAAAAAAAAAAAAAAAAGCCATAGTTGATATAATAAATGGACCACATCATGGACAGGTCTAGAAACTTAGGGTAAAATTCCACATGGATCGATCAAAACTCATTTATTGGGAACACTCCCTACATATTTAGCCAACGCCTATTCGATAATCACGACAACTTTCTTCTTTTTTTTCCCCTTATTTCGCTTTTCCTTTTTCTCTTTCTTTTTTTCCGTCTTTAGGTGCAGAAAATTCTCGAGAAAAGCCGTGATATACTGTTGGCGTTACGATCACAAGAACTACTTTGGTGTTCAACTTTGTAGAAAAAGCTTCTTTTTTTTTTTTTTCTTTTTCCTTTTTTCTATAGATAAAACGAGAAATCCCTTTCAATCGCACTCTATGTTGTAAGTTGATATCACGATTCTTATTATCATGAACCTAAAAAAAAAAACGTACATAAAATTTAAATTTAAAATTATATTTTTTTATGATCTTAAATTTATTTTTACTATTAAATTATGAATAATTATATATAATAAATCATTTCTTTTCTAAAATTTACTGCTTGCAATGTTAATACTGATAAATAAAGTACTTAATTAATTACAGTAAAAACCATTTCACTCAAATTTTTTATTTTATGGTAAGAACCTACACATGACCTATCTACGTATATCAATGCAAAGCATTGAATTTTTTTTTTTTAATTTTTTTAATTTTCAAATGGTTATGTAATTAACACAATTCTGTAAACTCCAAACGTTACGGGAAGCTTGACTTATACAAGTCAGAATGTCCATTTTCGCGGGGCCCATTTCTCTCTAGGGCGGCCGGCCATCCTCGTGAAGTTTCAGCAGCTAAAGGTGTTAAATTAAATATCAATCCATCATCTCCACGGAAAGAATCTTCAAGGGATGCCCATGGCCTTCTGTCTTCATGGGTCCCTTCAATTTCTTTCACGTGTCAAATGAATAACAGCTTGCTTCGCCGGAGTAGAAGTGTATATAGCCTCTATGTTGGACCGGACATCTCCATTTTCCGGGAACAATTTGGTACTTTCTTCGTTGGTGACTATTTCTCAGGGAAATTCTATGATAATTTAGTTTTTGACAACGAAAAAAAAAAATAAAAAGAAAAATAAAAAATCTCACTTCTTATTGCTTATTATTTAAAGTGTTGACATTTACTTTTAACATTTATTTTTAATTAAATAAAATACTAATTAGATTAAATCTTAAATTAAGCAATAAAAATTATTATTTTATAAAAATATTAATTATTGCACAATTGTTAGAAACCTTACTTTAAAACTGATCTAAAGCAACCGGAGCTGGAGAACGTTAGGCCACAAATAGAATTACTGCAAAGCTTTTCAAGCACACGTGGCAAAGCTTCATTTGCTACATACATATGTAGATTGGTGGAACATATTGGTCCGAGAATCTTCCAATGTTACGTGTACAAAACAACATAAACTGTCCAGGCCATACTTAACCTGAAAGTTCAATTCCAAATAATCTACTAGCCATGATATATAACGTACGTAACAGCATGAACTATCCAGACAGTACCGAACATGGAAGTTCAAATACTGCAAATTCTTTGGAAGGTGGGTAATACAACTACGAAAGTCTGATGTGAAGGCATCATTAGGGCATCATTAACCAATGAGAGGTAGGTGAAATCCATGTGAGGATAAAGTGTCGGCTGGTTGAAATTGGTTCAAAACCACGTAGAAAGAGAAGGAGTGAGGGAAAGCAGAAACGTATTTCACACATATGGTCCTGAATGAGTTAGCACAGAAAAACAACCTGCTAAGTTAGTTGGGCTTTCAGGAGGAGGAAACAGGAATGTGCTGAAAATTGGTAATGCTGGAGGGGGTATCATAATGTTAAACAGTTTAGAATCCCACCCATTAAAGTAATAATGATTTGATCCAATTTATAATATCCATGAGTTTTACCCATTGATTAGCTTAAATTTCTTAATATGGCACCTGAATTTGATTACTGTATCATCTATATTCGTGACTATGTGATTCGGTACTTTCCATATATTCGGTTTAATTGGTTCAATCTAGTGCTGGTAGGGCCTATTACCTGAGCTAATTTATATATTTTGTGGTTTTCACCGCTTACAAGATTTGAACTTTTGGGTGAACGTAAGGTTATGAAGCATCCACAAAATGCTGAAAATGGGTCCCCCTGGCACCCAAAATTTTAGGTCCCCTCTATAGACGAAGGCCTCTGGTTCAATTCTGGAATCTGAAATGAAACCACCGACATATTTTCACTATCTGTCCTTGCACGGCATTGTCTATATATGATTCATGCATGCCCCACAAGCGTTGATCATGGACCTTCCACCACTAAACCAGCAGCAGCATCATTATCATTGGTGTTTTTCTTTTCTTTTTTTTTGTTCCAGCTCCCGTTGTTTCAATCACCCTCGCAATCACACAGAATTCATCACTGCAGTAGCATTACAGCAAGCCTTATGTCTGCCATTTTTACTGCTTTCCTGCTTTGCTTCTTTGCATCCTCTGCCGGTTCTCTTTATCTTCTTTCTTTGCTTACCTTTCTTGTTCAAACAGGAAAGAAAGTTCGCCCATCACCTTTCGACTGCTTTCTAGTCCATTCTTTAGTGATGCACTAATTGCTTAAGCTTCCTGCAGAATCATGTCAGAGACGTTAGTGGTACTCGGAAAAAGGCAATAAAAAGGAACCTTAAACCCGTGCCACTACTCACAAGCCTCAATATATAAATAAACGTACCTTGACAAGAGTATAGACTCCTCCAAAATGTCACAATCCTGTGCCAAAAACTTCTTCCGGCGTTTCTGCATTGATGATGTTCTGCCCCAAAGTGACTTCTTTTCTAGTGATCTCCTCATACCATCCCTTGGAGCCAGAATAAACCAGACAACCAAACTTCGAAGATACATAATCTCCCCCTACAATCCGCGCTATAGGTGATTATGATAGCCATGGTTTACTTCAACCATAGTCTGTCTATCTCGTTCTATATTATTGCTGCTCCTTCTCATGCCATGCTTCTCACAGGGCTTGGGAGATGTGGCTGATTGTTCTAGTCATTTACTCTGCTTGGATAGCTCCGTTTGAGTTTGCATTCATAACTTACAAGAAAGATGCACTTTTCATCGTTGACAACATTGTCAATGGTTTCTTCGCCATCGACATTGCTCTCACATTCTTCATTGCTTATCTTAATATCCAATCTTATCTTCTTGTTGATAATCCAAAGAAAATAGCAATCAGGTTAATACCCTTTTCTATGCATCATCTCACAAGGATTTTGTTTTTGTTTTTGTTTTCTTTGTTTTTTTTTTTTTTTTATTTTCTTTCCAAGTTGATAAGTACTTAGCTTGCAGGTACATATCTACCTGGTTTATTTTCGATGTCTGCTCAACAGCACCATTTCAACCCATCATTCTCCTCTTCACTGATAACAGCAGTGAACTAGGCTTGAAAGCACTCAGTATGCTCAGACTCTGGCGTCTCAGACGAGTCAGCTCCCTGTTTGCAAGGTGCACAACAAAAGTCTAACCTATTCTTTTCATCAGAATTACTTCCTATTATCTTGGAAGGCTCATTTACTGTTAGCCAAATAATGACCTTCAGACTGGAGAAGGACATTCGGTTCAACTATTTCTGGATGCGGTGCACCAAACTTATTTCTGTAAGTCATTAAAGAACCTCTCACTTGTCTCCTTGGCAAGTGATTTATCAACTGAAAATGCTGTCCTGATGTTTTCAGGTAACCCTGTTTGCAGTACACTGTGCTGGATGCTTCATCTATCTGATTGCAGATAGATACCCTGATCCCAAAAAAACCTGGATTGGTGCAGTCAACCCAAATTTTAAAGAAGATGGCCTTTGGAACAGATATGTGACTGCAATGTACTGGGCCATCACCACACTAACTACAACTGGTTACGGGGACTTCCATGCAGAGAATCCAAGGGAGATGCTATTTGATATCTTCTACATGCTGTTCAACTTGGGATTGACATCTTACATTATAGGAAACATGACAAATCTTGTAGTTCACTGGACCAGCCGCACTCGGAATTTTGTAAGTTCTCTCACTTGTGGCTCATACGTCAAGTCACAGAGAACAGTAAAACTCAAAAACTTGACCGTCAGGACGGACGCCATATGCCCTGTCTACCCCCCCCCCAAAGGTTAATCTTTTATGAGAAACTTAGAAGAAAAAAGACAACTAGAGGACTGTTAAGAATCTATTTGCCCTCAATATCAAATCACAAATCCCATATAGGTTCATAAATCAATGTCATTCATTGAAGCATTTCAAGTATCTGGTTTGGTGCAAAGGTAAATCTTGCTTCTGATTTTCAGAGGGATACAGTCAGATCTACTACAGAATTTGCTGCGCGAAATCATTTGCCTCCTCGCATACAAGATCAAATGTTGTCACACATATGCCTGAAGTTCAAGACAGAAGGGCTAAAGCAGCACGAGACATTGAATGGACTGCCAAAAGCCATTCGATCTAGCATTGCATATTATCTCTTCTACCCCATCGTCCAAAAAGCTTATCTTTTCCAAGGGGTTTCTCACGACTTTCTTTTCCAATTGGTAATAATACTCTACACAATTCATATGGACCTGTCTCATTTTTGTCCTCACCCCTTCTATCGTTTCTACCTATTGCAAACAATAAAATAGCAAGATCAGCTTTATCTTCACCCAATTCACAATATAATGCATTTTTTGTACATTCATAAAAGGTTTCAGAAATAGAAGCCGAATATTTTCCTCCCAGAGAGGATGTGGTTCTGCAGAATGAAGCTCCCACAGATGTTTACATTCTGGTCTCAGGAATGGTGGTAAGAAAACCTAATTTCTTCTCTCAAAACAATCTAAGTTTCTTAGAAGTGACTTCTATTAGCATTAGCTTAGGAACCATTACTTGTTGCAGGATCTGCTATGTCATGTTGATGGACATGACGAGGTAAAAGGCTGAACTTTTTCAAAGTTGTAAAATTCCTGCAGAATGAGTGAGGTAAACCATAATTGACATTCTCACATGAAACACACAGGTCATTGGCAAAACATTTGCAGGGGATATATTCGGAGAGATTGGAGTTCTATGTTGCAAGCCACAACCATTCACAGTCCGGACCAATGAGCTTTCTCAGTTGTTAAGATTAAACAGAACTTCACTCATAAATGCCATGCAGGCAAATTTGGATGATGGGCACACTATAATGAATAACCTTGTCATGGTATACAACATCATAAAGCACCTCAAGTGGTAAATATTTCATTGCCCTTTCTTTATTTGTAGTGGATGCCGACGTTGTGTGCCATACGTATTTACAGAAACTGCAAGCACAAGGTAGCGCGGGCTCTCAGTGCCAGATGACTGATCCAGGATTTATCCTCAGTGAGTGGCTTGACGGAGGGCTAAAAGAAGAACGGTATTCTAGGGCCAGATGTGAAGATTACTTGTGTAGAGATCCATTGCAAGAAGTGAGAGATGCAAGTTTCCAAGGATCAGAGTCTACAGGAAAAATTGAAGTGGATAGACATTGCAATTATGCTAGGAATACGGCGGAAGTTAATTCAGTAATTGAGAATAGGCAAACAGCTCTTCATGCTGCTGTTTGCAAGAGGCATATTGGAACGGCCAAGTTTCTGCTACAGGGAGAGGCAGATGCGAACAAACCTGATGCCAGAGGTTGGACTACTAAAGCACTAGCAGAACAGAAAGAAAATAAAGGGACGTATGATCTCTTACAAAGTTATGAAAACAGAAGGTTGCTGGATGAACATAGAATAGTTTTTCTTGGAACAGAATCCAGAGATGACAACAGCAATAGTAAGGGAAAATGCAAAGAACTCAATGGGGCAACTTTTCTTAACTCTCATGCAAAAAACACACCTGCAATCTCTGGCTCATCCATTCCTAAGGATGCAAAAAACTTTACAATGAAAAGAGTTACCATTCATATGGAGTTGCAAGGCAAAGGAACATCACAAAGACAGCTTGCCAAGTTAATCATCCTACCTGACTCCATAGAAGAGCTGCTCAGAATTGCCAGTAAGCACTGTTTCACCTCAATAGAATATTTGAACATAAACCAGAATATTAGGCCAAGTCATATACTTATCAGAAATGGTTAAAATAAAATAATAAAATAAAAAGAGGTAACTGAAACCAAATGAAAAAGACTGCTTGAACCTGCTCAAAATAAATAAATAAATAAATAATAAAAAGAAAGAAAATGACTGCTTCAACATTGACCAAGTATCCGTTAGCTTATGAAAGAGTCTTTGTTCTCTTATGCTATATACAATTAGTCTTGCAACATTGCAGGTGAAAAGTTTGGAGGCTACAAGTTTACAAGAATCTTCAATGGTGAGAATGCAGAAATAGATGATATAGGTGTCATTCGAGATGGTGATCACCTGTTTCTCCTCTGTAATGAAACTGAAAGCATTTATATTGCAACGTGACATAAGAAGAATTCAGTGGCTAATGTACACCATGCAGACAACTTTTAAGTTTTGAGCCAATGCACAATGAAATTCAACAAAAGATGGAATTCATATCAGTTGACCGAATGAGCCTCCAAAGACAATCATGAGGGAAAACTGAACATGCCAATTACAAATTGAGGCACTTTTCTCCACTAATTTTTTTGAGTAAAACCCCATCTATCTATGGAGAACTTTGGTGAAATCAGTTACATCTAACAATCATGTCATAATCAGGTGGGCCATTAGATTAGTTATCCAAAGAAGTCCTTTCATTCTGTATAAACTGGAGTGGATAATAGATCAAAAACTACTGCTTGCACATAAAGGAAAGTTCTGGTCACTGAAAACTTCCTTGATTATCACTGGCTCTTCCACAGACCACCATGTAATAGTGTATTCCTGTATTTTGGAAGGGATTTGAAATCATCTCCTCAATGAACACAAGCTTGCATATATTTTTCTCCCTATAAAAGTTCATAAGGAAAACTCAGAAACCATGATGTTCTTTTAATGGGGAAAGGATGAGCTTTGGCATTAAAGACAAACTTATCCAGCGGAATAACAGGTCTATCTCCTAACAAATAGTACGGGGACTTCAAGGTCTTCCCTGAAAAGGATGTTTCCATTTTGTTTCTTCCCTGAGCAGAGGCAATATTGACACCATCTAAAGAACTATATCTACCAGAATCAACCTTTGTATGCTTCTCAAATGCTGCAAAAAACTGACACTCCCCTTCATCGATTTGTGCAACACAGAATATCTAGTTGAATAACTCGAGAACAAGGAAGACATAAGAAAAGAAATCATCTCGCTTTAGTGTGCACTCTAGAGGAAGCAGCTAATGAATACATGATAGCCTAATTACGGAGAATTAAAAGGAGCACACTTGGTGTCTCCTTCGATGCAAATAAGACCAGTGGTGATTCAACAGTTTCCGGGAGTAAAAAATTATGACCATCAGGATGCTTGATAATTATTTCATCGACAAACTTTGAACTCTTATTCTCACCTTCACCATAATCCTGCTTACTTGAGGAAAAATAAGTGAAGGGTGGAAAGAAAAGCAAAATAAGAACGGCTGGCAGTGAAGATGTAGTTCAACTAACCTCATTATGAAAGTAAGCAATGGGGCAAGGGCTGTAGGAGTTACTGAATACATCTCAAAGCAAGAATGTAGAAAGAAGTCACTGTGACATATCTATATGTATGGTAAAGATAATGATGAGCACAAATGTGGACAATGGCCATGCCAGCAAATAAGAGAGTTCCCTGGTACATAAATCTGCACCAATCAACAGCATCAAAATTCTACCAAGACATAGAATGATCAGGTATATAAATTTAAGGGGATGATTGCATGAGTAAAAACTAAATGCTTTAAATGGATGACAAGTACGTTATGTAGATGGGAACCAGACCTTCTACCTTTGGAAGACTCCTCATATGCTCCAAAGCCTTCTTAGTTCAACGCTGTACTTTGGATCACCAGAAGCAGTACTTAGATAATTAAACTCGAGCTGCAAAATGGCCATTTCTGAAGCACTACTCAATCCATCTGGAGATCTATGTGCTGAGGGATCCTGCAGAACATCATCGCCAAAAGATATAGGAGGTGGACAAGAAGTAAAAAGCCAATAGCAGGTGAGCCAGGTTTCCAGCAGTTTCGGATAAACAATTTGGCGAAGATGTGGACTTAAACTCAACAGACCTCCCAAGATGCGGATGGTAATATTAAATAACTTAACTTGGCCTTTCTTGCTGATCCTGTCAGAAAGGTTTCCTGCAATCTAAGAGCCAGCTTCAATGACTTCTTCATCCGCACCCATTGTATCAAGTTAATCAACAACAACAGTAGCTCCAAGACCCCCATAACCCATCAGCTCCTTGTTGGCTTTGCGGCATCAACTCGTCATAAGCCTTTTGGTTCAGCTTTCCATCTTTAAAAACGAATTATATAAAGAGAGGAAACAAACATGTTCTCCAGAACACATTCTCATCATATTTGACAAGTTCCAGAATCAACCACGTAACAGATGCAATCAAAATCATCAAACCAGTGAATTCCCGCAAGAGAAACGACGCTGATGATGAAAAAATGGATGGAGTTCTGGGGCACAAGCTGAGAAAGACATTGAGGAACTTGGCACTTTGTAAAAGCACGCTGCCGCCGAACCTTGTTCGGACAAAAGTACAATACTAGCGTAACCATCCGATACCAATTGTTATGAAGTCACGTGTTAAAAGCGAGGCATTGAATTCTATATAAATCCCATAATAAAATCTGATGTCTTCCTATATTTAAAATATTATATATATATATATATATATATATATAAGAAATAAGTATTATATGAATGAAAAATAATCTATAAACCAAAATCTTAAGGTTTTTAAGTTGAAATATCGTGTCATGTCAGTCCATGAATTTATTATTTATTCGAACCCTTCCAAAAATTTCTTTATTTAGATTTTTTTTCATATTTTCAATAAATAATTTTAAAAAGTAAGTAATTTCGGTAAAAGATTTTTCGTACGAAAGTCGCAATGACATAGTCATATTATCAATTCCGATTTGTCTGAAAATAATTTCTTAAAAAAAAAAAAAAAGTTCAGTGGAACAACTGAGAATTGGGCCTATTAAAATGGATTGTGAGACCTTTTCTGGGCCTTATATACCAATTCAATCTGTGACTTTCTGCGAGGAATCATTGTAAGCAACAGCAGTAATGCAAACTCAACCATGCACCGCGTACAACTTTTTGATCTTCTTACAAATAGCCCATCTCCCTAAACATTACGATAAACCCTTTGGGATTATAGCAACACTCCTGAATCTCATTGCTGGCTCTGCGTGCTTCTCACCTTTCTCCAGTCTTCTTTCATTTTAGTACCAAGTTAATGCCCCGTAGCCCACCCATACTCCAAATTGTCATGGGCCATTTCTTGAACTCCTTTTTCATTTTAGTAATCGTCCTTACCCTTCTTGTTCCCACGGAATTCAACCCATGATTCCCTCCAAAGAACCCACGCCCACCAGATATCAAGCGCTAACTGTTACTCAATTCATGGCCCCAACATGAAAACATATGCATTGTGTTGCAAAGATTGGGAAGCTAACTATTACTACTCCTCCCAATCTCTTTCGCGAAATTGAAAGTTTGTTACTTGTAAGTATTTCCCATTTGGGTAGCTTTACACATGAATTGGCAATAAAAGAAGCGAAAAAATAAACAAAGAAATGAATAAATAACAACAGAAAAAAGAAAAAAGAAAAAAGAAGGAAAAAAAAATAATATATATATATATATATATATATATATATATGACAAATGCCATTAACCATAGTGGAAGACAACTAAAATCACATTATTCAGTCCCATATATTGGAACCAAAAGCCCACCTTAAAGCCTCGAACTTTACCCAAAGTCTCGAAATTTAAAACAATTCAATCCATCCACAAAAACCCAATAAATTAAAACACTTTTTACTTCTTGTTCTCCTTCTCCTCCTCCTCCTCCTGAAGCTCAAACGCCGACACGGGAAACGACCTGGAAAGCCCTGTCGAATTGGCGAACCTTATTTTCCCCAAATCCGACCCATCAACGAAAATGTCAGAAATTGTGACCCATATCAGCAGCTCCTTGCTCTTGACTCCGGTGACCCTCCGCATCCGCCGCTCCTCCACGAACGCCGTCACCTCCGTCTCGTACGAGACCAGCTTCCCCACCGACCGGAACCGGTGATCCTTCCTGTTCTTCTGCTTGAGCCACACGAAGCCGGTGGCCCGGTTGTAGCCCACCTCCGTGATGTCGTTCAGCGGGAGAAGGCCCTTGGGAAGCTTGATCTCTTCGAGCAGGTCGATGGATTTTTTCTTCCCGATGGCGTCTCCGGCGTAGATCTCCGCCCCCTCACGGTGGTCCTCGATCAGTTGCTGTGATGCCATTCCTTTCTGTTTCAATTCGCGGGGAAGAAAGTGGAAAACCATTGACCCTCTTCACCATTTTTATAAGGGCAGCACCGAGAGTGAAAGCGATCAATTTCAAGAACGTGAAATGACAAAAATGGGCATCCAATGCACCAATTTAATGAGATATAATTGCTCGATTAAAAAAGAATTTTAATTAGCATTCCCGAAGGACAATTCTGTAACTGCAACATACAACTCATCTTCACACCAATTCCTATTTTTATCAACATGAATTAAAATGATTCTATAGTCCACTGCTCTCATCCTTTGGATGAATAGTGTGTATGTGACTGTATTATTTGATGAAATATTTTTTTTTATTTTCTCATTATTTCATGTTCGAATCCTTTCTATGCATTTTTTTAATTTCAATATAATTCATAATTGATACATCATTGAGTTTTAAATTCAAAATATTGTATAATAATTCACTTAGAATCAAATTAAAATCATTAATCATAATATTATGATATATTTGATTCTTAACTTGGAATCATGAATAAATTTCTTTTATAGCATTTGATTTAAAGAATCAAATTCATTTTCTTTCTTCTTTTTTTTTTTTTTTTTTTTTTTTTGTGACAACTTGGTTCATTTAAAAGCAAGAAGTGAAATGCAATAAAATAAAAAAAAATTCTATTACAGATTCATAAAAATATAATATAGCATGTCATTGAAAATAATAATGAATTTTATAAGAAATAAAATTCAATGCATCATCTACTGTGCCATAATATCTATGCTACTTATTTTGAAAAATTATTAAAACTATATAAAAAAAACAAAATGTTATAGAAAAAAGACAATATAATTAACAAATATTAAAATTTTATACCAAAAGATATATTAAAATTTTCATACAAATAAAAATCAAAATAAAGAATTAGTGTAGTAATAATAACATTAATAGTGATTATCGCATCCTCAATTTAAAGATTTGTGACCGGTACAACTACTACAAATAGAAAACCCACCTTGAGGTCTAGATAGTAACTGGCTAACCGGCAGTAACACAAATAAATGTATTTTACATGTCTGAACAGAAACAAATTGCATCAGCAAGGAGTTTCTAATAAAATATTGGGAAAAGACTTACCTGGACTGGTCAATGGGTGATCAAGAAGAAGAAGGCCCATGGCCTGGGCTCGACGAGGGGGGGCTGGGCTAGTGAGTTTGAGCCCGGATAGGACGACGGTGCTCATTCTTTCTGTTTGCACTGAAATGGGTAACTTGAGCCCTAGGGAGAATCGAAAGTGGTGGCTCTGGTGGGAGTGGAAGTCCTGTATCTTATATTGTATTTTCTACTTGAAAGATTGTTCATCTTTTAGTGATCATGAGAAGAAGATTCACAGGGCAATCCCATCTATAATGATTTTTTCCTCTTTTTATTTTAAAAAATTAAAATTAAAAATTATTAGACTATAAATTATAATTAAAATAATTATTTTCATTTTCGTAAATCTTATCTCTAAATTAGAATATGAGATTTTAGAAATAAAAATCTAATTTTTTATCACTGAATTTTCCTTATTTCAATTTCTAGTTCTCTGAGTGTCCACTGGGGTCTAAGTTTTTTTTTTTTATTATTATTATTATTTATTTAATAAATCATCTCTAAGTGAAAGAAGTCTATCATGAACCAAAAACATTCAGATTCTTAAGAGGACCCACCAGAGCCACCCTCTGGTTCACAGAGACATCTGGTTGGTCAGATGCATCAACCAAAGCTCAATCCATTGCAGATGATTGGTCCAGCAGTTTTGCCCCTCATAAGCCCATATTACTCAAAAGAGAAAAAGAAACCTCTTATTTAGTCACAACATATCAAATTTAAAATTTGATTATCAATCAATTATATACTTATAATTTTTTAAAAAATAATATATATATATATATATATATATATATTATCTAAAAAATTTGAATATAATTAAATAAGAGGTAAAATACACTAAATTATTATTTAATTTTTACTTTTGGGTGACAAATATAATGAATTAAAAGAATGAAAAAACTCATAATATATCATGATTTAGCTGTACAAAGGATGGCTAGCCACCTCAAAAGCCCTCTAAGGAGTTTGGCAGACCTTGAGCCCTAAAAAGGAAAATATAATATGTTCCTCTTGTACAACAAAAGTTAAAAAGGAGAAAGCTTTAGTGATATATGAAGATCGTGGCCTTGCTACCATGGTGCAGCAGCACATGGCTAAATGAAACTGTGCTTGGGGTGAAACATCCTAGAACATTACATTTCAAGTCACACATACACAATATGTATGTATGTATAGATCGAAGATCAAAGATCTCCAACCCCCAACTCGTTAGAATGGGAATTTGACACAAACATTTATCCCTCTTGTTTATCACTTTTGAAGTGACATTTTAGGGTTTTTCTTTATCATCCGCGTGCTCTCCCCCCCCATCTCTTTCTCCATTTAACCTTTCGCTCCATCGCATGGCATTTCAAACCTTAAAGTTGAAACTACATGTCGGCAAAAGTTAGCTGCGGGCCACTCCACCTACGCCGCTCCACTCCTTTCTGAGGCACGTCGGCTCTTGCAAAGTACATCTAATAATAAGTCAGGCTGACTTAGACCTATCCCGAGTTTCGGGTCGGCCTAGACACCGCCCCGAGAAAAACGGGTTTGATACTCTCATCTAGTAAGGCTCTGTGAACCAGCCACTTAAAAGTATGTTTTATTAATTAAATATTTACATCTTTATTTTAAGAGATTTTAAATTTTAAATTTATATTTAGGTAATTAATATTAATTTTTAATAAACTACACCTTAATTTTTATATATTCAAATATTATATATTCGACTGTACAAATTTATAAAGAATATTTGTGAGGATTTGCACGTGGTATAACATGAATTATACAATGATAATAAAGTAATTCATAAAGAATTCAATACTTTCAAATAATCATAGAAAAAACAAATACTCCACAAGTTCTTGATACATGTTGATTTAGGAACAGTACTTTTATTTTATAATCATATTTAACGAATGATTTATATGTTTGTGGAAATCAGTTTTAAAATCTTTGCTTTCAATGATAAAGATTCTTGCAACTCCTACCATATGCGTCTCACTGAAACATATCTGTATCCATGGACCTAAAATACTCAAACAACAAACGAAGAGGGCTTCAGTGCTCGGTTGGAAGCATCAGATGACAGCACAGATACAAGGCCACTTTGCTTCCGAGTCCATAGATTATGGTGCACTGTTCCACTACCAGTGTTCAAACTGGTCATTAGGACGCATCCGTACGTCCACTTCATTGCCAGCCACTCTTCTGACGTACAATATATGTTTGTAAAGTACTGACCACCAAAAAACTTCAAAGCAAAAAAAAAAAAAAAATTGTTTTAGTACTATCTCTTCACTCCCTCCATGCCCAACTTGTACTGCACTTCCTAAAATCGAAGACCCTTATCCAGAATTCCCCAATTGTCAAAGGTCACCCCTTTAAAATGAGCAACAATAATTTGAGTAGTTAAAAGTCCAGGAATATTCTAGTACTCCAATTTGATATTTATTGCTGCAGAGCAAAGGTAGAGTGAGTGAGGGTAGGGATGGAGGGGGGAAATTGGAGGCTGTCACTGTTTTGAGTTTGTTGAGTTGGGTTTTGTTGGGGCCTTGGGATGATGGTCTTCGGCTTGTGACAAGTGGAAGCTAGATGACTCCCTTCAAGCTGGCTGGCTAGTGGCTCCCCTCTGCCAAGGTGCGAGAGCTTGACAAGCATTACCGAAATAGGTTAGACAGTCAAATTAAACGACCGAATCAATTGAGCTTTGAATTTTGGGAAATGGAGCCGTGTTGGGGTTTAGCATTTCTATAATGTTTGTAGGTTTGAACTGTACCGTGTGCTCTGAACTGTCGCGCCCGATCGTTACGTCAAACCCCGTACAAAAAGATGAGATTGGGATCTAGATTTTGACGCGGAAAAGTTTATCACCCTGAATTAGATTCACACATTGCTTTGGAAAGACTGTAAATTTATATATATATATATATATATATATATATAAATTGTCTTTCAATGCATACAATTAATATAAAAATTATAAATATATATTTAATATTTATAATAATATAATATAAATTTTATTTAAAATATATCAAGTTATGCATATTCATAGCATAAAAATTATTTATATATCTTCTTTTTAAAAAAAAAAAAATCACGTTGGCAAATTCATCTTCTCTCTAATATCTAGAAACCTACGAGTCTTTATCCTTTACTATATAATTAGTCATCTCTTTTTGCTTACTACTAAAAAATTTGATGCATGCGTGGTGAACAAAGAGAGAGAAAAAAATAAAAAATCCATACTGTGTGCTGGGGTCACTTTCTCCTTGACTTGAAGAATATGTGTAATTCCAATTCAAAAGTTTCACTATCCTGTCATCGGTGGCAAAAGCACATATAAATAGATAATTTGGTTGGATACGCATCCCAAAGAGAATTGAATAAGGAGATCCATATCTATTGAAAGCTACCATTTACCAGCATATAACATCTTGTCCAACCACCTCAGATTAGACTCTCTCTTTTTTTAGATAGTACAACATTCTACTCCCTTAAATTTTGGCATCAGTAACATTATCGAAGTCTAAAATTTCAGATATTACATCGGATTCTTACTTTTTATTTCAGTCGCAATATAGCCATCTTTTTGGAATTTCTGGACATTGTCATATCATATAATGTGATGCAGATCGTGTTTTGACTGTCTGTCGAAGCATGTATAGCTCTTTCAAGTTTGTTTTTTTTTTTTTTTTTCAGTTAATTAGTTTCAATTTGAATTCGAACTTAAAATCTTGAGTTTTCGAGGTGACTTTAGTATTAAAATAATAGGTCAAAGTGATACCAAACGAACTAGGTAAGATGTTGATAACTATCGTACCCATTGTGGCACGCCTAAGCTCATTTTTCATGATGGAACGTTAAAAGCCCTTGCTCAAGACACATTGGTCAAAAAATGTGCCATTGGTTCTAACGTTTAAAGGTCTCAAGTTCTCGATTATCGGAATGACACTTGGAAAGTTAAGCTCTTTTGGTTTGTCATATTGGTTAGGATTGAAACTCGGGACTTGAAACCCATCCTAGATATATAATTTCAGTAAAATTTAGTATCCTATGTCGAGTTATGATGTCTAAGGAGATATCTGTTGATTGCAAACTTAATTTACTAGATGGGAAGAAGAGAGACAAATAGGATGCGTGATTAATCCATAGTCCAATCAATCGGCAGACGAACAAATTAAAAACATAACCACCGATTAAGTCTAAGTTAAATGCTCAAAAAACATCTATCTCTTTGGAACACCAAAAACTAAATAAAAACATAAAAGATGGCTTTCCATGTCATTCTTGTCCAATCACAACTAAGAGTTTGGAGACAAAGCGTTCTTTGAAATGAGCTGGTTGCCAATGGTGACATCGATCGAGCCCTGCCCACAACTCATTGGTGTAATTAGAGCTTTTTTTTTTTTTTTTAATCTCATTATGGCATTCCACTTTCAACAATGATGCAGTCTAGGGAGGCGAAAGTACTAGCAACTTACATGAACTTCTATCCTTAAAAATGAGCTGGGTGCCAATGGTGACTTGGAGCCCCACGACACTCATTGGGATAAGTAGAGCTTTTTGTGGTGCCTTTTTATCTCATTATATATATCATTGCGCTTCCAACATTGATGGTTTTTAAGGGTGGTTAAAGTACTAGGAACTTCAATCTTAAGCAATGATATGGAAGGTTGTTGATCGATATATCCTAACATTGCGGCGGTATTGGATTCCATCGATAGTGGGTATTATTGGTTCTTTGTTCCTTCCGAAAAGCTAGCCATCCTGCATGTTGTCAAGATATTGATTGAGTTGCACAAAGAAAGCGCAAATTATAACTATTTTAATTTTTGAAAATATGAAATAGATGTCGATTTCTTTGCACGAATCAGATGCGACTCTACAAAAGTGGCAATATATGTGTGTGTGTGTGTGTGTGTGTGTGTGTGTGTGCAGCTTATGAATGAAAAATCATGTTCTGATTATTATTATTATTTTTTATTTACCTTCTTGATCTAAATATGTTTGAACCAAAAAGTAACATAACAATCCTTACAATGGAATCTTTGCAAATTGTAATTCCGACAAGAAAAAAAAAAAAAAAGGGGGTTCGAAATTTGCTGAGGGGGTGAACTTGGATGAAAACTAAACGTTGCATATGGGAAGCATAATACTCATCGCTCTTTTTTTTCCTTTTTTTTTTTTTTTTTTTTTTTTTGACTCATTGTCAAAAGTTTGTTGAACAAAAACTTGTCGTCTATTTCAAAAAGTTTAAATGATAATGTACTGCAAGAACTTGACCAGTAATTTTTTTTTTTGTAATTTTCCTTTTTTTTTTCTGAAATCATATGGTTTTTTATTCACAGTACTCTGAAAAAACAAGGACACTCTAAAGCTACGTATGTACAAGATCCTTCCAAGGAAACCCATGATTTATATTTTCCTCGGGACCTTTTTTTTTTTTTTTTTTTTGGATATAGGCAACAAATCATGATGATTATTGATCTACACATATATGCAACAAATCATGACTAGCTAGGCAAGAAAATTATAAAAATGTAAATTACACAAATGTTTATGATGATTAATAGCTCACTTTCCTCTTAATTCATCCCATACTATGAAATATTTTGTGTCTTAATTAATATTTTTTTTTGTAGAAGCAATATTACAATTCATGCTATGTTTATCTTAGGTCTCATTAGATATTATCAAGTGGTCTTCCCATCTCAAGTAAAAAGACAGTTGAACTCTTAGATATCAAAATATGAAAAGGAAAGAAGATGATGAAGGTGAAGAACTACTAATTACAATGTCATCATGTAAGTGGATATGTGAACATCTTTCTCCTTACAGTGTCCACCATTATTTTCTTCTTGACTGCTTGTCATTACGAATCTGACGTTCCACGGGCCATAACTTTCAAATGTTTGATTATCTAAAAGGTGAGTAGAGCTAATGGGCATTAACTCAAACTCTTGTCCTAACACTACCTTAGAGAATTGTCATATTCTTGTCATAACTCTTTCCATCTAAGCTTTGCCTTTTCGTATGACATAATGAATTATATATTTATTTTCTATACGTCACGATAGCGACTGGCACCGCTTAATTATAATTAATTAATTAGAGCACTTCTAAACAGTTTAAGTTAATTGAACTATGCTCATAGCAAAGAGAATAATGCAACTTTGAAGGCATAATTATTTATTGACAATTGTTCTGCCTTAGCTTGAGGCACACGTAAAAAGGCGGGGAGTAAAAGTTAATTTGATGTTAATTGGTTTTAATTTTACGGGAACAAGATATTTATCAATCTGTTCTGAGATGTCATTCCTATCTAATGTCCATATACATTTGCATTGCAATCAAGTGAAATATATATATATATATATATATTCAATGAGTCAATGAGAGTAATTTTATTAAAAATACAAAGAACAATTACAAATAGGGTACTCGTAAAAGTGCAAGATTTATAAAGTATTATATCCAAACTATAAAATCAGAGCTTTTAGTAACCAGCTGTTTAGCTAAAGTGTTGTTAGCATAGTTTGTTGTTCTATTAGTATGCACAAAAGTATAATCTCTAGTGAAGTATGAAAGTGATATTTTTCCTAAGGATGAGAAATCTCTTTAAGGGAAACTCTGGTTACTAGCATGGCCTTAGCTGCCACCGCAATCAAGGTGATATTCCACGAGAACACACTAGTTCGCTTATCTAATTTAATCAAACATATGTCCTTTTTTCTTCGACAAAAAATTATTTGTCTAATTTCTTTCCTCTATAGTAAAGTATAAACATTTTTAAATAAGTCTGCCACATACCCTTTGATTATGAAAATTGGTGGGAGGTTCCTATCCATTGGGATAGAAAACAATTTCCATTCTGTATTATTTGTTTGTTTGTTGAAATGTCATCATTAGCAAGGGAAACCAAAACCTGCCTTTCGATAATTTAATTATATGTAGATTTTGTGTCTTGAACTAAAATAAAGTAACGTTTAGGTGTTTGTGAATTTGATTTCATTAATACCATCAAAATATCACATAATAATTTTAAAACATACTTAATAACATAGATAGTATATATTTATATAATTACAAATATCTTAATACTAATTTTAATTATCTTATAATATGATTAATATCAATAGTAAAATCACTCAATATTTTTCTAATAGATATAAGATCAAATCCCCCGTTTACATTAAAAATGAAAGGTCATGGACAAGAAGGAACGATTGCCTTGTTTTATGTCCCTGACTTGCCAGACCCATAATAGACAATAATACAAATATAAAGAGAAAGAAAGCAATAAATAAATTACAAAAAAAAAAAAAAGAGCATCTACGAAGAAATATCTATATTGTCAGATGAAAACATAAATAAAATATTGAGATCTTTCACTACTTTGAGAGATAAGACATAGATGTAAGCTAGACTTGGAACGAAAATATTTTATAAGGATACAAGAATGTAGCCATATCATACACTTACATTTTGTTTGAGAGGAGGGAGAGAGAGAGAGAGAGAGAGAGAGAGAGAGAAGGATTTATGTTTGTGATTGAAAATTATTTTTGAGAGAGTAAAATTGAGAAGAAGAAAATTAATTTTTTCTTTAGTCCATCAAATTTATTCTTGTTAATATTTAAAAAAATTATTATTTATTTTACTATTTTTATTGAAAGTTTGTTGCTCCTATTATATTCAGGGTATTTTTATTATTATGAAAGATGAATTTGATTTATATATATAATTTTATATCTCACTTTCTACCCCCCCCCCATACACACAATTTTTATTTTCTCCCTTTCATTACATTTTCCCAAATACAAAAGAGAATGGAAATTTTTTCTTCACCACTAATCTTCTTTTCCTCCTTTTTTTTTTTTATCTCTCAAACTTTTCTATCCTCCTACTTTATTATTCAAACACAGTGTAAATCTATCCAAAAGGGCCAAAAAAATTGTCAAACGCTATGAAAATAGCCGGTTACATTCAGATTCCCCCTACATGGGGTGTAATAATTTTGAGAGGAATAGACTGCACTCGTGTTATGCAATTCATGATCCACGAAGTCTTCAAAACCCAAAAATTTTCCTTATTTTAGATTGCATCTATTTCCATATAAATCGATTTCTTGGAGAAAAAAAAAAATCGATATAAATGTCATCCTGAAATATTTATTCGGTCCTAGATTATATACTAGATTTTGGTTGACTAGTTTGAAGATCCAGCTTGTAGGACAGAAGGGTAAAATTATTGAAGATGATATGGCAATATCGAATCAAAGGCATGGTGGTTCTGTATCAATGCGCTTGATATTGGGGATCTTCTTAATAATTTCAGGGTCTTTAAAAGTTTTCCGTGTGCTATCTTAATTTGGCCATTTTTACAGATGACCAATCAAAGTCGTAAGATAGCTTGAATTCAAGCTGAAGAGGGGGACTCGTGGGTTGTTTCGACACTACGGAAGGGTATATACATTGTACTCTTAATTGAAAAGAACCAAAATATTGGCTTTTTTGCAAAACCTGTGCCCCAAAAGATTGTGGCTTTATTTATTTGTTACATGTGATTGTAAAATTATTTCAAAAGATAGAGTTATTATCAAAATATTCTTGATTTTTCTTGTTGCAATTTTTTTGGCAACTTGTCACGAATCACTGCCATAAATCAACTTTTTTGCTATATATATATATATATATATTTAGAAAGTTTCATTTCAGATTAAATTCAGGCCTTATTTAGTTTACATACTCGATATTGCTATTATTTTTTGTTGGTGATAATTGCTAATTACTTATTGAAAAATTAATAAAATATTTATTTAACTTTATACTTGTTATTGTTGAATAATAAAATACCAATATAAATATTTAGGGTATATCAATATATCATATCAATAAAATTATGAAGATTTTATTTTTATAATTTTTATTTTTAGAATAAATATTGTAGAAATAATATGAATATTTTTCTTAGTTCGTTTTAAATTTTGATAAAAGAAATATTAATATTCACGAGATAGTGGAAGAAATATGATATTTTGGGATACTTTATTACCGGTGGCAATATTAATGAAAAATTGAAAAAACAAATATTTAAGAATTAGTGAAAAATTAGAGGATATTGTATGTATATTAATATTTATGAACTACAAACAAACGCTTCAACTATATAACAAGTAAAAAAGATAATAAATATAAATATTTTTTAGGAGTAATTTAATACATAAAGATTATTTTTAAGTAATAAGAAGTGAAAAGCACTAAAAAAAAAACCTCCTAACTTGGTTACTTTTCTAATCAGCTGCATTTAGATAATTATCTAAGGAAATTAGCAGATTTCAACAGCTGTGTCAAAAAAAAAGCCAAATACCTTTAAATTCATTGTTGATAATTGACTAACAAACAACAACACTTAAAATTTAAACCAAAAAAAAAAAAAGAAAACCTTCTTAGGCTCTTTGATCAGCTAGAAAGAGAGGTATTTATCTTGAACCTTCAGAAAGAGACAGGTAAGGACTTTTTATAAATTATACTTTACTATTTTATATTTTTAAATATCTTATAGTTAACACCATAAGAAGTTTGTTAAACTTTCACCATAACTTGAATTTTATTATATATATATATATATATATATATATATATATATAATTACTTTCACATATGTAACTCATTAAAATTGTATTGATAATAAATATGAATTATAATTTTAAAAAATTGTATAAATTAAAATTTTTTAATTTATTAATAAAATTTTTATTTATTTATTTATATTAATAAATTATAAATAAAAAATAGAAAAAAATTGTAACTTAGTCATTAAAAAATATATATATGTGTGTAATAAAATATTTAATTAATTTTACGTGAATTGTCAGCACATGGCAAAGATTACAAACCCAATATTTAGTTAGATTTGGCTCAAGCGAGGTCTTACTCAACAGTGAGTCTATGCTTATCCCTATTTATAGCATGCGCGTGTGATCATCTCAACATAAGAGCTTTTTGCTGATATTGCGTGGGGGAATTGGCTTGCGCACCTGCATTGAAGCACAAAGAGGAAGTTTCCTCCTCAATCTTAAGAAATGAAGGTAAATTGTACTTGTAGAGAGCATTTTAAAATGCGTTCACTTTTCTTCTTCGTTTGTGAGAGAATCTATGGGTGCGAGGTCAAGATAGAAATGAGACCCCACCCCCTGTTTTTCTTAACTCTTCATTTCTTTTATTTATTTATTTATTTATTTTATTATTATTGTTATTTTCTTTTGACCATGTTTGGGTTTTTCCATTGCTGATGAAATAAAAACTTGGAAAAATTAAATATATATTAAAAAAAGGGAAGATAATAACGAAACTATAATAAAATAAAAGATAGAATCAATTTTTGGGAGAGATGACATGCACACAAAGCCAGATGGCTTCTCAATAGAGTTGTTGGTCACGCCTTAGCCCCCCCCCCCCGGTGCCCTCCACCCCCAACCCATGCATTGCATATTAGCTTATTCCTCTCCTCCTCCTCCCCCCGTTCAGCCTATTTATAGCCATCTATCTCGCCACCTTCCCAACTATCTTCTCCAAAGCCAAACTCATCTCTCTCTCTATCTGTGTGTCCGTCTTTGTGTTGTGTATTACACTGATAAAACTAAGGCCATGGTTGTTCTGTCACAGCCAGCTTTAGACCAGTTCTCTCTGATCAGGACATACAAGCCTGCTGGCTTGTTCACTGGGATTCCAGTGATTCATATGAAGGACCCTGATGCCAAGAACCTTATAGTCAAGGCTTGTGAGGAGTTTGGGTTCTTCAAGTTGGCTAATCATGGAGTCCCATTGGAGTTCATGGCCAGGCTGGAAGCCGAAGCCATCAAGTTCTTTAATCTCCCTCAGTCTGAGAAGGACAAGGCTGGCCCTCCTGACCCTTTTGGCTATGGCAACAAGAAAATTGGCCCGAATGGTGATGTTGGTTGGGTCGAATATCTCCTGCTTAACACCAACCCCCAAGTCACTTCCCACAAGACTCTCAACGTTATCCAGGAAAACTCACATATTTTCCGGTAAAATTCTAATCAAGTCACCTCCTTTTTCTCCTCACGTTATTCTTTCTGTGATTTCTTTGTTTTTTTTTTAAGAGCAATGGTTTATTACAATCACACTCTTTGGCAGAGTTTAAACTTCAAAAGGCAATAAGTCGATTAATTAACTTCTGTCTTCTTTTTATTCGGTTGCTGTAGCTCTGCAGTGAAGGATTACATATTGGCAGTGAAGAACATGGCTTTTGAAGTACTTGAATTGATGGCTGATGGGTTGGGGATTGAGCCAAGGAATGCGTTGAGTAGGATGCTGAAGGATGAGAACAGTGACTCTTGCTTCAGGCTAAACCACTACCCACCCTGCCCTGAGCTGCAAGCATTGAGTGGTAGAAATCTGATTGGGTTTGGAGAGCACACAGACCCTCAGATAATTTCTGTCCTGAGATCCAACAACACAACTGGCCTGCAAATCTGTATCAGAGATGGGACTTGGGTTTCAGTCCCCTCTGATCAGACCACCTTCTTTATTAATGTTGGTGATGCCTTGCAGGTAACAATTTTATGACCCCTTTTTATCAGTTATTTTCTATTATAACATGTGTTTGTTTTTTTTAATTCTCAAACAATGTGTTTTTTTTTTTGGGTAAAGGTCAAACACTGTCTTTTACTTGTGGAACTTGATGATCTCCTTGTAGCAGTTTTTGTTATTGGGTTTTCTTTTTCTTATTGATTCTCCCTCTTTTTGTCAAAGGTGATATCATGCCAAGTCAAAAGGAATCTTTCTTCTAAAATCCCATTCAGTAGTCATGTAGTGGTCCCCACTCAATTTTTTAGTAAAAGTTTCATGTAGCTTTAATCTTTTTATTGAATTATGTGTTGTGGGGTTTTGGATGCAGGTAATGACTAATGGAAGGTTTAGGAGTGTGAAACACAGGGTTCTGGCTGACCCATTGAAGTCAAGACTCTCTATGATCTTCTTTGGTGGTCCACCTTTGAGTGAAACGATAGCACCTTTTCCTTCCTTAATGGCAGAAGGAGAAGAGGGCTTATACAAAGAGTTCACATGGTGTGAATACAAAACTTCTGCATACAAATCTAGGTTGGCTGATTACAGACTTGGGCTGTTTGAGAGAAATGCAGCCCATTAAATGTGGTCAAATTCCCAAATTAGCAAAATTTAGGGGTTTTGTCCAAGCCCACCAAGTTGACTCAACTTTGACATAGATGGAAAGAAGACAGGTTGTTCTTTTATTTTTCCTTATTATGACTTTTCCCTTTCTATAATTTTCTTTCTAGCTTTCTCTCTCCATTTCTGTTTTTTTTTTTTTCTTTCTAGATTTCCCTTGTCTATCTCTGTATCTGTCTCTGTCTTTCTCTGGTTTAAATGTAACAGCAAGTTCAGTTCTGCCATTAACGAAAGTCTATCATCTCCATGTCAACTTGTATATCCACTGTCTTAAAGCTGTGCAAACAATTTTCCAATTTGACCTTGAAATTCTTTTATTCTCCTCTTGCCTTTCCAATCCGTTAACTATTTTGGGACCTATCCAGTTGCAAAAGTGAACACCGTTAGAATGCTTCAGCAATTGTTAGATGGAATGATCATACAGAAAACTTGGGCAATTCAATTGTTATGGAGAAAACTGGTTATGGATGTATTCGTACTGTGTATGGCACTTAATTATTCATGGAAAATCATTACATGGACATGGTCAATTCCTGTCCTAAGTGCAGTTTCATACCATATCATAAATGTACAGTTTGTTCTTTTTGGTTTTTTAACTGTAATCATTTATTAAAAATAATTATAATAAATGAAATATATAAATTAAAATCTAAAATTTTTTAAATCAACTACCTCTATATAATTTTATTGTATTCATTTGAGCCCAGGACCTCCGACCTCAGTTGGAGGCATCCTTCACAACTTATCTCAGCTTACGTGGCAGGCAATTCTTTTCCCATCAGATTTCCAATTGTGGGCACTTTTCTCCATTATTTTGGCAGAAATTATCACCGTCACATCAAACCAGGAATCACAAAAGTTTTTATAAAGATTATAATTTGACTCAATAATGATAATAACATCTCCTGCAAACCAAATTGGCCCACCTTCGCAGACAAGCATGTGGTAAAATTATTTGGTTTGCCTGACAACTGCATAGAAAGTTGTTATTACAATCATTCAAAAAAAAAAAAAAAAAAAAAGAAGAAAAACACATCTTCAGCTGTTGTCACTTGTCAAGCTTTCCTGCAGTGCTGAAAACTCGCAAGTGAATTGTGAAAGAATTGAGGGTTTAGACTTTACCATTGTTTCTTTTTAATTGGAGGTTGTAGATGCTCACTAGGCAGCATTATCTTTTAACTCAACCATTCCTCCAAAGTTTGATCTTATGGTTGAACAATGATATTCAACTCCAAGTTTAACTGATTCATTGGAAACCCTGTATTGCCATTGACATAGAAACCCTTGTAGACTTCCTATGCTACCTACCAGTGGAAGGAAGTGATTGGACTTAATATTTCTATTGATAAAATAGTTCGTACACCAACATTTTGGGGCCGCAGTTATCCCACCAGAAAAGGCAAAGGCTGAGAAGATTCTGACAGGGAAAGGCTTACTTAAAACGACTCAGGTCTTTCTCTAAAAGAGCCTTTGTTGACCATCCAAGTGCAGTTCACCATCTCAGTCACATCCCCATTTTTCTGACTCCGCATTTCATCAGCATTTTTCTACACGGCAGGAAATGCTAGCCGTTGATTTCGAGGAACCTTTATTTTCTCTCATTTATATAGCTGAACATGTAGTCGTGGACATTGAAATGGAAAGGGACAGCAGGAAAAATAGCTTACTCACTGCCATTCAACATCCTCTTCTGCTCTGATTTGGTCTCCAATAATAGCAAAGATCAACATAGGTAGTGAAGCACTCTATCCTTGAAGCCAATAATGGTCATCCTCAGGAACACACCTTAGAGAATTAATATCAAGTAGCAATCCATGTGGTCACTAGATTTATCAGTTCTAGCAGTGATGGTGTATGGAAAGATTGACACATTGCAACCTTTAAATAAACAAATCAATGGACAATAACCACATTCCTAAAGGCAGCTTCCGAGTCTGCATCCTCACCTGTGAACGCTTTAAAGCTAAACATTTATACGTATGTACACTAATGTTTTAAATTGCTAGTCGCAGATGATTTCCGGGCATATATCATTATTGCAACTAATGAAGTCGTAATTAGAATTACAACAGGTAACAAAAATTGGCTGATCCGAATTATTTTTATCTATCTATCTAAAATCTAACTTAACATTATTTGTATTAATTGAAAAAAAATAATAATTAATGTCTTGTAAGGTGAAATACCCAAAATTAAAATGAATAAAATTTTGAGTAATTCAAAATTATTCTATAATTAAATTTAAAAAATTTAAAATTTAAAATTTAAAATTTAATATATTTATAATTCGATGAATTTGGTACCTTTATCCTCTTCTACAAATCCTATAAAAGTCTATCTGATGAGTTATGAGGTACACATTATTTTCAGATAGACTCCGACTCAGTGGATCTGCACACTCAACTTTAAGATTAATCATAATAATAATATATATATATATATATATATAATGGAAAACATATGGGATTTGATCAATCAACTTTTACAAGATCAGGGATGGGGCAGCTATCATGCAGTTCTTTTTATCCATTACTGCATTCCAAAAGGTGAAATGAAATGACGAGACATTATTATCCAAAAGCAGAAAATTGAAAATTGCCCGTGAATTTTATTTTTGACTGAAAATCTCAGGTTTTGCAGCAGACCTACAAGGCTTTTCACTATTCAGCACTTCAACTTCAGATGTGATTGCAATTTGTGTCAAATCTTACATTTTTAAATCAAAAACATGGCAGTTTTTGAATTGTCATAAAGGCTACGATTATTCAGTTGAAGAAATTATCCATAAACTTTTAATAGAACCGTAAAATTTCAGTCATAAAGGCTACGGTATTCAAACAAACAATCATTCAACTCAAAATATAAATTATATATTAATACAGTAAAATACATCATTAGCCACTCAATCTACAGAAATATTCGCTTGCCTAGCACAAAAGGACCATTTGGGTGACTTCCTCGATGATTCGTTTAAAATATTTTGTGACCTTTTCCCATTCCATATGCAATCCTCCTGTAATATCAACTACATTGCATTCAGCTTTGTTGGGAAAGCACAACCCCTTTAATATTATCTACACTGGAGAAAAACCACAAGGTATCCTTTGTCTAATTAGTGGCATCAAGGATTTTGTATCCTGACATTGTATTGCAAAGTGGTATTCAAGCTATTAGTCACCAAATTTAGTAATTAAATTATTTGAATTTTAAATTTTATGTCAATAATTTATATTTTAGCCTCTACAAATAAAAAAGAGAGCAATCATAAAATTTAATAGTAAAATAACCTAAATTTAGTTTTGAGTATAAGATTTGATTTCTAAATTTAAGAAATAAAAAATAAAAAGAAAGGTAATTTATTTTTTTTAAAAAAAAGGGCTTATACGGCGTTTTGAAAAAAATTAGAATCAGAGTATAAAAGCAAATAATATTACGATCAGGGCTCCTCTCCACAAAAAGAATATTACGTTCGGGTGCCAAGTTTCATGTTCGAATCTGTAAAATAATATTCCACAAGTATGAAGAAATTCTTTACACTGTGTTGGAGAAAAAGGTTAAAAAAGACAGGAAAATAGAGGAAAGGGTAGTCAGAGGAAGGAAAAGCAGAGTGAAGGAAAATTTTTAGTTCTCTTTATGCTTTAAGAGTAAAACAAAATTCTTTCTTTGAACAAGAGTAAAAAAAATAAAAAAAGAAAAAAAAGTTAAAAACATTAACCTAATCTCTCTTGGATCCTTGTTCGAATTTTAATAATTATGTTTTCTATTTTAAAATATTTTTATAATCCAATACGCATAGAATTATTATTATTATTATTTTGAATAAAAGACCCCAGTTGATTGAAATTTTGCCCATATTTAGGATATATATATATATATATATATATATCAGTAAAGTGAGTGAGATAGACTACGAGGCTATGGGCCTCGAGGCTTTGTTCATAGACCATGTGACACGCCAACCCCATATTCTTTTCCATTTATCTTCATTTTAACCAATTCCTTGGTGCGGAATAATGGCTTAAAGTGCTGCGTTTGTTCAAATATACAATGCACCCAATCATCTTTGCATTATATATACATGGAAAACGTTTCAATTTCCTTCATATATGATAGAACGGACACGATTCCCGAAAGAAAAGGTAGGAGAATATTTCTCCTAACGATAATAGGTCTTGTAAAGTCCATTTAATCTATCATCAATTATTTGGTTCATATATGTGACCATTGTACGCAGTCAAAGGTTTACGATGTTGTTTCCATTTGGTCATAGCTAGTGGTTCTATATTTTCTTCGTTAGACTTATTATGAAGAAGTTTAGTATTTTCAGAAAAAAAAAAAAGTAATTGCACGAAGCTAAATATTAGTTTCTCCAATAGATTTTACAAAATTAATTAAATATCTAACTTACTACTTAATTACCAATTATCGTAATAATTATTTGTTTCGAGTCCCAGTCGACGCCCATTAAATAATATATATATATATATATATATATATTAATGTTTTGTCACGTGTAAATGTAGGGCGGCATTGAGAATAAGCTAGCCACGTGCTGGAGCGTTACATACGTGGTCATCTTCGGTGTTGTCGTAATAATTATGATTGTCGTCATCGTACATTGTAGGTTAAATCGGTGCATCGTTTTCAAATGGAAATGAGCGCATAAATTTGGTAATGCAAAGCACACAAATTCGATAATTGAGGTGATACTTTTATGTCTACGATATAATATTGGAAAGTATTACAGAATTTATTTATTTTTTAATTAGGAAACCAACAGATTACCTTCCATTACATCTTGCCAGAAATAGTCTAAGAAGATCAAGAATCTCAATAATTATGACTAAGTTTAATGATAATGGTCTTGGTAATTATTATTATTTTTTCTTTTATAAGAAACGAAGCATGGAAAATGAGTGATGGATTTAGAAAATAGTAGATAAGATAAACTAGATGAAATTTAAATTATTTTTACAGTTAATGATCGCATTGGTTTAATTTTTATATTTACGATAGAAAATTCAAATTCTGCATTGCCCATCCCATATACTTAAGATTTTTTTAAAATAATAATAATAATAATAATAAAGTACTATAAATAAATAGTAACTAGGTCAATTGAGTCAGTGTCATGGAAGAATGGGGAACTCGGTCCACCTGGCTCTCATGCCAAGCATCTTACAGCTCATGTCATCATAGGAATTTTTTTTTTATATATAAAAAAATTATTAACCAAACCTTATCTCACATCATCTTTTACATTAGTAATGTTGACATGTCTCTCTCTCTCTCTCTCTCTCTCTGTTTTTTTTTTTTTGGTTAATTTAGAAATAGCCCGTGATTAATTGTTAATTATTAAGAAACAAAAAAAGTTTCAAGTCTTTTAATTGAAAAAAGAAGAAGAAGGGAATGCTTTGTACTCCATTCGACTTAATGTGAAAATTGTAAAACAGATAATAAGATTTAATTTCAATACTTTATCCTAAAGTTCAAGACTTTTAAGTCAATTGAGTTAGTTCAAATGATTTGACATGCCTCTTTACCATTTACCAGTTACTATGCCAGCCACAGAGCAGTCGATGGTACTTGATCATAAATAAATAGGACCTTCCCTTATTGCATGGAAGCGATAAGCTGAAAAGTGCTAGTGTCAATAAGGAAGGGTGAAGTTCTTAATTCATAATTGTTTTTCTTTCTCTCTTTGTTTTCTTTTTAAATAGTATGTAGACTATGGCTTTGGTTGAGATATGTGATACATCAAATTTTGCCTGGAAGTTGGGAGGCATCTCCCAAGACAGGATTGACCATTGAGCATAGATAAATGGTGATTGTCCAAAAATTCAAACCGTTGATGTATAAAAAGTTGATGGGGCCGAGGAATTGTGGACAATACTGAATAGTTGTATGTTTGAATAGCTTCAATGGGAACTATAGGAGTATTAGGCCAGGAGAGTTAGTAGTTCCTGTGAATCCTTTGGCTAAAAGTGAGGACTTGTAAATTAATGGACATGGTAACATGATTATACTTAAATCTGAGAGTTTTGAGGATACTATAAGGCTAGTTGCAAGTGTTTGGCAACATTGTTATTTTCGTAAGTGTTTTGAGCAGGATCTCTAGGTCTGCTTTACTTGGGGCATTTTTATTTTTTTATTTTTATTGATGCTCCAAGTTGAATGATCAAATTTTGCGATTAAAAAACAGTTGATGGGGATGACAAATTTCATTTGATGTGTGCTTTCTCGTGCCATATGATCTCTAGACCATAAAATATGATTTCTTGATTGGGGTTGATACCCATTTAGTAAACCATTTGTAATCTTCTTGTTAATTTTAGCAATAGGGTTCCCAAGGTTATAACAAAGGTGGGATTTCAATGATCTAAAATATTTGTTGATCCTGTTAGGGCACTTTATTAATTAAACTTTCATCATTTTAGGGGAAAATATGGGATTTATTTATTTATTTTTAATTTTTGACTTATCTCCCTCAAACTGCCATCCCTTTTGCCATGTTGCAATACATATGATTATGCTCACAAACACACTTTGAATTACAATTACATCTTGATATTAAAAAGCATATAACTGCCGTATTCCTTTAAGAACTCATAATTAGTCTAGTAGTAAAGATAAAGCTGATACAGTGATATAGTGTAAATTGAATGTGTTCTGAATTTTTTCTGAAAAGGACTTTTTGTCATTAAAAAAAAAAAAAGAAAGTTTATTTACTTTTTTTTTTTTCCTTTTTTGTACTCATTGGTGGAATTACGAGACCATAAACAACACCCCAGAGAAAATTTTCTCATATTTTCATAAATCCTCTTTTATTACAGGCTGGTGGTTTGGGGATTTTCATTAATAAATTTAAAATCCAAACTGAAAGTAATAAATTTCATGTGTCCTTGCTCTGGTGCTGAACTACCTGGCCAATTTATAATGTTTCTACTGTTTCCGATTATTAAGGAGTTAGTCCCCAGCAGGTCACTTCTGTTTTACTTGAGGGAACACACCAAGCAGAGTCCCTCCAAGCTCTGGCTATCTGATCAGTCTATTTTACCTGAGAAAACAATATGCAGTATCATTTTAGGCCTTGAATACTCGTTACCCAAATTATTAACCCCCTTGGCACCCGTAGGATGTTGGTTATAACAAAACCAACTAGCTATCCTCATCTTTCATTGTGGGGGGTGAATATTGCAAGCATTCTATCACAAAAACGTGGAAACACAAACACATTGCACATCTAACCTAATTTCAGAACTGTGTGAGGAGTACAGATTACCCAACTTCTATATCTTTAAGAAAGAGAGTAATTTTAAATCATATAAACAGTTGTACTGAAAAAAAAATAATACATTAATTACGTAATGTTTATTAGTAAAAATATAGTTATTTAATAATTATTAATTATTTTTATTTAAGTGTATTTTTAATATACAAAATTTTTTATATTTATAAAATTTGAAAAATAGACGGTATGTAATTTTTATTTTTATTTTTTTGTGAATAGTGCTATACTAATTAAATTTTTATTATTTTAAAGGAGAACAAAAGAATTTTTTTTTTTTTTTTGACTTTGTATTAGAATTACATCTTGAAATACAAGAGCATACAACTATGATGTTTTCTTCGCCTTTTTCGCCAAATGGATATCTAGAGTTTTCCCTTCCCCTCCCACCACCTCTTTTTTTCTCCATTGGAGACACAGAGGAGATAATTATCTCCTATTTCCATCAAATTCTCTTCTATTACATCTACGAGATTTCTCATTTATAAAATTAAAGCCTTAACTATTGTCATTGACAGTAACAAGATTGCTTGTATCCTTACTCACGAATCAAAATATTTGACAAATTTGCAATGCTTCTACTTTCTACAATTATTTAGGAGCTTGTCCCCAGCACTTCATTTCTGCTTGATTTGAGGGAATACACCCCCTCCAAGGCCTGGCTATTTGTATCAGTCTATTTTTACCTAAGAAAGCGACGTGCACTGTCATGTTTGGCCATAAATAGTCATTTTGGTACATACCACCTATTACATCAATCCATTGTGGGGATGAATATTGTAGGAATTCTATTATGACAGCGGGGAAGGAACATTTACACTAATACATTGCAGATCTAAACTGATTGAAGTGGTTAGTTTGTTTGATAACAAATCAAACGTTAATCAACAGCTAAGCTATCAGTTGCTTTTACTAAACACTATTAGTCACTAGCTATATGAGCTATCACTACTATTATTTTTAAATCATTAGTTAGTTAGTTATCTAGTTATCTCTAAATAATAAGCATTCGGTATAAAAACAAAATAGTTTTGTAATTAATGAAAAATTGAGAGTAATTAAGATTGAGAGATTGTGAAAATTAGTATGGACGGAAGAGAATAGGAGGTTGGATAGCTAGTTAAGCTTGCTCCTCTCTCTCTCTCTCTCTCTCTCACACACACACACACACACACACACACACACATTGGAGCCACTGGTTTGAATTGGGGTTCCAACTGTTAAAGAAACCACTAGTTAAACTGGTAATTCTTGAAACCTGGAACCTTAATCAGATCAACTTTTTCCTTGGAATCAAAACCAAAAATTCAGTTCTGCTTTGATTCTATTTAATTAACTCAGCTGGACACCCCCCCCACCATCTCAACCCCCAAATAATAATAATAATAATAAGACATAAAGATTAATAGAAAGAATATAATTATAAAATATTAATTTTATTGTACTTCTTCATCTTAGATTTTTTTTTTCTTCTTCTTTATATTGCATTCAGATTGCTTGTACATTATGTTAATTCTTATATATGCTTAGTGATTTTTATTAAAAATTTAATTTTAAAGAATAAATAATAATATTTTAATTTCATAACATCACTCAAGCGGATACGGTGGCACGCATCTGTTTTCTTAGTCCCAACAATAGGACTCTTCTGCAAATTCCTTCATCCCTCAAAGCAAATCCCGAAAGTCTTGCTTAGCCGTCAAAATCCTTAAATAAATATAATTTCAACGCAAGTAGAAAACCAGCATACTGTCGGAAAGATGCTTAAAAAAATATTATACGATCATATCAATACTCTATATTTTATTAATATAATAAAATTATTATATAATAATTTAAAAATATATTTAATAATATAAATTAAAATTTAATTTAATAAAATTAATTTTTATTATCTTTTAATCTAAAATACCTATCAAAACAAAAAGACAATGAGTTTGAGTACGTAACTTATCCTTAGAAAGGCACGGGGCCACATATGCACTTGCCGTTCAATTCCCATCATCCATTTTTATTTATTTATTTTATTAAAAGGAATCGCAATGCAGAACATTGTGCCACGTCGTGTGTTCCCACAAACTACATAGCTTTTCTGAAAGATAATTAGCTAACAACATATACGTGATGTATTTTCAAGATAATTAATCTCTCTCCCTCGTTTTAATCTTTTTTGGCATATCGAAATCTTCTATTTTCTTCTTTCTTTGACATATTGAGGGAAAAACTCGAACTCCACGCCTCTTGATTTCAAGTCTTAACAAAAAAAAAAAATTTGTTGTTGTTGTGTTATGACTAAAGTTCATTGTTTTCATTCTTTTTTTTTTCCTTTGTTGTTTATTGGACCTACTCGATGTGGTGCTATTGAGCCGTGCATGGAAGGTGGTGGTCTAATGGAAAATCTTTCTTCGTTACTTTTCAGAGAGAAGAATGCTGTAAAGGAAGTCCAGATTTTGAAGTTTTGGCTTCCCCCATTTGTAAAACTTTATTAGGTTGATTTGGACTTTACAGTCAACACAACTGACCCGTACACACACTCACTCATTTTGGGTGTCCCTCTCATTAGTTTTTTTTAATTGTGACTTGCAGCCTCCTTCGGAGTTCCAAGTTCACTGAATTCTTAAAAGGCATGTGTGTTCAGTCAAGTTGTTTTGAAAAGGTGGGAGAATGGTCGGTCAAAGAATCGAACATGGCAATTCCTTCTTTATCAAGGTAGACTTCATGCTCCGTTTTGTTCGTTCAATTCATGATGAACGCGATGTACTCAAATAATTGAAGGCTCATTGATCTTTTTCAATTGAATAGAAGTCACTCAACAAAGAACGGTCATCTCTTTGCCACATCCTTTTCATTTTAGGCTCAAGCAAATTTTGGTCGGCCACACCGCACGTAGGCTGTTCATTTTGATGTGTCTGAAACGTGAATTCATATATTATTCTGTCTCATATCATAATTGAAAATAAAGATTCTAAATGTGTATGTGAAATATATTAGAAACATGTCAGATTCTCAGTTTCGATCAGGAGTTCCATGGCCGATTGACAACACCAATAGCATGTCCCACTACAAAAGAAAGAAAGCAAGAATGGTTAATGGGCTATCAATTTTAATGTGGTACCAAGTACAACAAATAACCATGTGCCTCGAGAAAATGACCGAAAAAAAAAAAATATTTCTTAAAAGGGTCAATGTTACAGGGCAACTCTATCCGACCAAGGTCTCAATTATCAATTCAATGATTTGAAACGAATTGGTCTAGAGGGATGTTCGATGAACAGAGAGCAAAAAGAACCCTTTTTTTTTTTTTTTTTTTTGCCCTCAAATACCCATTATCGAGAAGAATCGTATGTTGGATTCAGATTGTTCGCAATTTGTGGCATGTACAAGTGTCCTACTCTCTAGCCACACCTGGAACTGAATGGCTAATGGGGCCTAAACTTTACTCACTGACACGTACTGGTCGAAGTTGTTACTTAGTCTATGTGTTTTCTCTTTCGTTTCTCCTTGGACACCTGTTGCATCAGGACAGGGTCCTGCTATTGTCTTTGGGGTAATGCAATGCAATAATGATTCAAATATCTAACTTTATAAGAGCATTGGTCCATTCTATGACATTCCAACTATATCGGTAAAATGTTTTTTTATATTAAATATTATTTATATAATATTAAATATTATCTTATATGATGATGTTATATTTATTAGATAATATATTTATGTAATGAACTCCAAAAAACGAGGTAGTAAAGAAAGTCGGGGGGGGGGGGAGAGAGATTAACATGTTCAAACAAAATACAGCATTTTTTTTAAGAATTAGGGCAAAACTCAGTAAAGTCATATAAAAGAAGTCCAGCCTATTTTCGCAAAGAATTTACAAAATATTCAAATTTTATGAACAGTACAGCCAGTTTTGATTATGCAAGTGGATGTTTCTCTTCCTTTTCTTTCCCATGACCATGGGGTGATCTATGCACACGTCAGTTTGATAATATGTAAGATTCTCTGGAAACAAACAACAATTACTTTCTTTGTGAATATTAATAGAAAATATTGTTATTGTAACTTTAATCTATTGCATTTATACAACGCTAATATTCTTGCCATGCCCACTATCTGTGCTCTCTCACAACAATTTTTTATTTTTTTTAAATTTTTTTACCAGTTAGAGGTATATTAGGCATTCAACTTAATATCATGGGAAACTTTGAAAATATTATTATATAAATTGGATACACATTGACTTCTACCTCTTTTTCAAACTGTGAAGTGTGGAAATTTAGTGCGTTGAATTCTTTTTTTTTTTTTGTTTTTTTTGAAATTATCAAAGAAGAGTTTTGAATCTAAACAGCCATCTTACCTGTCAACAGGCCGACGTACACTTTCACAAATTCAGGGCCTGGGCTTGTTTTGGACTTTTATTGTGAACTTAATCGATGGGCTTGGCTCAAAATGGCCCAATTGGGATATTCGTCAAAAATTTTGGGCAATAAGTCTGACTAGACAACATGTTAATACTATTTTAACAACACAACAGTAATATCCACGGAGCATATTTTTATGATTTTTATCACTTACTCGTTTGTAGGTGGCAAGTGTCCCCACTAAGGTTTGAAAATCTTTAGAGGATTAAGATGGACAATTTTTTTCATCCCTTTTTATCAAGGTGCTGATTTATTCTTGCAATGAGCTGGAAATTTTTACGTGGGCATATTTTTAATTTGATTCACTCAATATGTGAGTTGAATTAATTTAATTTTAAATATAAATGAAAAAAAAAATTAAATAGAATTTAGTTGAAATAAAAAAAAATTAAATACATGTATGTAGTATAAAATGACATGCATTATATTTAAAAATATATATAAAAATTAAATTAATAAACACCCACTCTAAAAGTATAATCATTGTATTGAGAAAAATAAAGATAAAGAGACATTGAAACCGAATTTTTAGAAAGAATCTTTTACAACAGTAGAGTGTAAAATCATCGTACCTTCGAATTAGCATTACAAGTTTTGGCTCAACATTTAAATTCGAGAAGTCACCATTTTGAGTTACTATTCTATGATTAGCCATTACCTTTATACAGAATCTTTTACAAAAGTAGAGTGCTGATACGATGAATCAACTAAGATTTTTTATCTACTTAATTGTCGAGTTTGGCATTTTTAAATTCTTACCAATTTTCCTTATTTTTGGTTTCTTGTGCGTTTGTGCTTTTGAGAATACTCTGTCATGTTGGCATTTTTAAATTCTTACCAATTTTACTAATGTTATTCTTCTATGACAATATGTCAATGGCTTGTTTCTCATGCTTTTGAGAATATTTTGAGAATTAAAATTCTAGATATTTATGCTAAAAATATGAGGATCAAATTTTAGAATGAGAACGTGAGAAACCTTCTTCTTCTTCTTCTTCTTTTTTTCATATATTTATGGAAAATTTCTCCAACGACTGATAATATATATATATATATATATATATATATATATCCAAGTTAGCTGAAATATTTACTACTAGCTAGAACAGTAATGTCACGTGAGAACTTAAGCGACCATGTGAAGCTCTCTTGAGTCCCACCTTCTCATCTGAAAAAATAATTAAAAAGTCATTTATGGAAAATATCACGTGGACGATGCTAAGTTATAGCCATTGAAAAGTCAAGTAGGAGGGAGGCCGCAAAAGCACGTAATGGCTACCACTTGGTCATTTTTTTTTTTTATCATTCCTTTTCTGCATGCTCTATGCCATTTAAACAGAGATGACAAATCAAAATTTAGTTCACTTAATATGCTAAGTTAATTTGAACAATATCATAAATATAAATAATTAATTGTTTCGAGTTAAATCTTTTTTAGACTAAATTTACAAATGAATAAATTTTTTCAATACTTATTTATGATCACTAAATGAAATTAAAACAGAAATTTAACTCTGCTGAACACCTTGTGGTGTAAAATGACTTTCAGTTGTTTCATAATGTTAATCAACAAGTTGAAGCAATCCGCAATTACTTAACTAGTCATGCCTCACAATCGTAGGTTGAGAAATTAGGAGGTTGGCTCCTCTGAGTGGCTTCCCGAATTATGTTTTTTAATAGTATAATAATATACAAAATTATTTTTCATTAGACACGTTATAATTGAGTTCTAAATAAAAATATTAATTAAAAATATTCTAATATCACTAATAGAGAAATATCTTTTTTTTTTTTTCGCTTAGATCAAATAAAATCTATTACATCTTATACACAAATAGCAATGTCAAATCTATTATAATGTTATAATACGATAAATTATTTAACGTGAGTTATAACAATTATACCTTATTTATTCAAAATACTTCATTTTATAAATTATAACACTTATAATATATTGTATTAGAATCATAAAATAAATATAATTTCATAACAATCTACAGAAATATCTTGTAAAAATTTTTATTTTAATTTTAAAATAGTAATATGTATATAATTATGAGATAATAAGAAATACATAATATATATTAGAAACACATTAGTGATTTCAAAACACTATCACATTATACATCATCAATTATAATTAGTATAATTAAAGTTTACTTTCAGAATAAGTTATTTACATAATATTTTGGTTGTGAACTTTTATATTAATATACTATTATGAAATTATTTAGTACTTTATAGAGACTCTTTGTTTTAGAATTTTCTCTTTCATGATAAAATATTTTAATTTTTATTGAATTCATACATTTAAGTATTTGTCATTATTGAAGAATAATATTATTATAAAATTATCATATAAATTTTCAGTAGTTTAATAATGATGTTAATAACTTAAATAAAGGTTTATAACTATAATGCTTAAATTATTATTTTAAATCATGTGATAAACTCTACTTTATTATAAATAAATTAATGATAGATAATTTTTTTTTATTTTATAAATTTTTTATTATCTTAATAAAAACAAATAAGTAAAATTGAATTTATATTATTAATGTATTAAGTAAAGTCTAAATTTCAATATATAATCACTTCTATATGACTAAATTTTTTGTACATAAACATGTAAGTCTTTGTTTTGTCAAATACACCAATACTTTCTTTATAACTTTTAGTAATCTATTCTACAATTATTTTTACACATGTCTAATATTTTAATATGTAATAAAATATAGGTAAACAAATACATTAAGTTACCAAAAATAAAGGTATATGGGATTGATTCCATTTTTTTACATTTTACTTCATTTTTGAAACATTAAATGAGATTGAATTTGTCATATTGACGTACAAGAATAACATCAAGTGAACACTTACTAATATTACAAACTTTTAAAATTTTATTGATATAACTATTATAAGGTAATAATTATTCTTTGTAATCTATTACCTATCACATAAAATGTCTCACATATCTTTTATTATAATTTTTTAATTTTTTTAAATATGAAACAATATATTTAAAATATTAGCAATGGGTATAAATTATCAATATATATGACTAGAAAATAAACTTAATCTCATTGATCTTTTGGTATACTGGTTAACAATATTCTTTCTTGAATCTAAAAGATATCATAATGACATCAAATTTAATATATTATTGTAGGAAAACTTGTTTCAATCTATATATTAACTTATTTAATGTATAAATTATTTGATCATTCCCTTATATATATATATATATATATATATAAACTTTTAAGTTGATCCATATAAACTTTTTCTTCAAAACATTTATTAAATAAAAGCAAATTTTACATTTATTTGGTGTGATTTGAAGTTATATTGAGCTATTAATGCTATAATAAAATTTAATACTTTTATAACTGTGAAAACAAAACTGGATACTTATAGATTCAAATATAAAATTTGACAATTCCAAATAATTGCACTTTTGAGATCTTTTTAATATTATTTCTTGTAATTTATTTACATTAGTTAGTTTTTAGTTTGTTTCTTTGAAAAGTATTTTTTATTTAAATGTTCTTCAATTTTTAAAATAACATTTAGTATTATGGTAGTTGAATAAACTATTATGGAGAAAAAAAATATTTACATTAATTTCTTTTATTTCTACATTTTAATGTTTATTACTTTTACTAACTTAATTATTTTTAATGAATCTTACATTATCAGTTTTTAATATTATTTGATTATAGTTATATACACTTTAATTTCTGTTAAGTAGACTTGTTTTCTTTCTGTTCACAATTCAATATGAATACTTTGAATTGCTTTATTAAGAATCATACTCGAAAAATAGTTTGCAGTTTTAATTACATACAACTATAAAAATTGAGGTAGGAAAGAGTTACTCATTATGCTTTTGACCATATTCATTGATGTTCAATTATGTGTTTTTATCATAGTGTTTTTTACTAAGGTGGACTTAACATAGTTTACCATACACATATATCATAACATGTAAACAATTTCACAGATGGATTTGAACATTGTCTCGAATGTTTATATTTTCTGTAATATTCACTACTTTTATCAAATTTTATAATTTTCAATTTTTTTTTTGTCTAATTGATTTCAACCTATTTTTTATATAATTTAGGGATATCCAATAATTGAGATTTTTATGAAGTTAATAGATAATTATAATGTGAAAAAATCATTTATAAAAGTGATAAGGTATAATTCTTCATTAAATGTTATGTTATCAAAAGGTCTGCAAATATTAGTGTGTATAATTTTAAGAAGTTTAATACTTATTGTGACTTTTTTCATACTTTATTTAGTTTGCTTACACTTAATGCAATCAATACATGTTTTGAAATCAATAAAATCTAAATTTAAAAGAAAATGATTATTGACCAATCTTGGTAATCCTTTTTTAGATATATAATTCAAATGTTTATGCCATAAGTGAACATAATTTTCATTTATTATGATGCACTTAATTCTAATATTGCGAGATACAGTGAGTAAGGATTTTTTAAACTTTATTATATTTTAGTTGTCATAAAATATTAATAAGAATATATTAAAAATAATATTTGTATTTTTATATCAACTGAAATAATTAGATCATAAAAAATCTTTGCATCATTATAAATATATAAATAATAATATTATAATTAAACCACTATGTATTATAAAATTTTTTTTATTAAATTTGATTCAATGCATACAAAGCTATTTAATTTTCTTTTATTTTTTGAACTAAATTTTACATTTTGAATAATCTTTTTGATAGTTTTTAACTTTTTTTATATGAGTGATACTTATTAATTTTTTGCTTATTTTATTCAAATCGAGTAATATAAGTAGACTCTTTCATTTCTTAAATTAGTTTATTTTCACTTTCATTCATTTATCATCTTTTTAGGTAACTGACTTATTTTTTCTATCTTTTTTCCTTCTAAATAAGCAAACTAGACCAATTCATTAATATTTTACTTTTCCTTTATTAATATTATAATAAATTTGAAATGACCCATACTACAGTGAGTTCAAAATGGATTGCATAAAAGAAAGAGTCATTTACAATTAATCTTATAGTCTTAAGTTTTGTTACAAAATTAATTATCTTAATAATGTGCTCTTATATAATTCATGACCAAATAAACTTCATGGTTATAAGTTTTACTATAAAAGTGCTAACAACTAACTTATTTACAAGGCATAATCATCTTTTTACAAATTGCAAATATTCTTTTTACCCTTTTTTATTTGTGAAATAGTTTTATTCTTATTGTTGACCATAATTACTTTTATAAATATAAAATTTAACATATTATTTCATTATAATATATTATCATAAGTAATATCATTAACTTTAATAGGCAAATTAAATATTTTTAACGAACTATATTTAGATAAAAAAAATATTTAATTAAAATATTAATTTACCTTAATCATGTTACAAATCATGAAATAATAATTTAAATTGAGGTAAATTTTGAATTTTTAATGATTAATAACTTTAATTTATTTAATTATTTTTTATTTATAGTTATTTTATTAAAATTATGGATAAATAACTTATTAATGTGTGATATTAAATATATCAATTTGACCACTTTAACTAACAAATTAAAACAATAATAGTTCAAACATTCTAATTTGATTATTTTAATGACAATTAAATTATAATTTTAATACATGTATCTAAAATTAAGAGTTAAAAATATCAAATTAAGAGTTTAACAAAATAAAAAAAATTCATTTATAATATCTCAAAAAATACATTTAAATTTTACTAATTTTTATTTATTTATATTAAAATATCAAATAAATAATTATAATCTATTTATAGAATTATAAAAAATATTTATATTCACTTAAAATTTATAAAAATATATTATATATAAAATAATACAAAATATACATATAAATATTATAAACCTGAAGGATCCAAACGCAACCATAACACTCACTGGGCCGGCAACGAGGAGAGAGAGAGAGAGGGAGATTCGGCGACGAGATATCTCTCTGTTTGTTCGTTGTCTCTCTTCTCTTTCTCTCTCACTGGCTCGTAGCTTTCAGCAATGGCAGATGAGCCTTCTCTCACTCGCTGGTCATTTCAGGTATCGTCTCCTCCCCCGTCTCTCTCCCTCTTTCTCTCTCTACTTACTTTCTCTGTTTGTTTGGTTAGCCAGAAAATGTTGAAAGGAGATTTTTCTTCGGTTTTTAAAACCTTTTTGTTCGTTTTCTCTGCTTTTTCCCGAGCTACTGATTCCGAATCAACGAAACAAAAGGATTTTTTACTATTTTAAATTTTTTTTAGGAATTTTCCTTTGCATGCATAATTACTTACTCACGGTTCGGCTTCGGTTTGGATGTTCGTTTAAGAATCTATCTGCTAATTGTTAAGATCTTGATCTGAGAAATGTGTGAATTGCTGTGTTCATATATATTTTAAGGTACTGATGCATGCTTTTAGGATTTTAAATTATTCTATGATGCTAAGTTTGGGAGAAAGAAGGTTCCGGAATCCCAAAACGGCCAAATCGCTGCTGATAAATCAGTGACCAGCGAGAACTCTTCTGCGACCTTCGTATCCAATGGAAATGGTCACGTCCAGAATACCTCTGATATGGCCATTTACGAGCATTACAGGAACCAGGTGCTACATTTGATTGGCTCACTTTGTTTAGTGTTTGTTATGTGGCAGTGTTTGGTGATTTGCATGTGTTGTGACTGTACTGTGTGTTTGTAATTACAGGGTGGGATCTCAGCGCACTCCAACGGAACTTTGTCAAATGGACTCAATCAAAAGCCGTAAGTTCTGTTAGTCATTACTTTTGACTAAATGACTTTTATGGGATGACATTGTATTGCTTTTTTGGACCTGATGCAGTAACTGAAAGAATGAAAATCATGGGCAATTACCAGTAAACAAACTAAGGAATAGGAAATCCTTGTGATCAGTAAAATGTTCTCATCATTATGAACGTCAATTTATAGAATGATGGCATGGTTCTTTGCACTGATCAATTCATCACAACCAGCACAATTCCCACAACAGCATGTTGGCTCTTTGTGAAGAATATGCCCCTAATGAATAGAGTTGCTCAATTGATCATCGCAGATAATGAATAGATGCTCACTTCTTTGTTCAAGCTTGCCTTGTTGGGGCTTGGCCTGCACCTTCTTTTTCAGGCTATTCATACCCTTGGGCCTCTCTAAGAATCAAAGTGCTTTTGCTGACAATCATGACTTCCAATTTTTGCAAAAAGTAGACACCTAGAACCTGTTATATAAAGTGTTCGGTTTATATACTATCAATTGGATTTATAAATTCACATTTGGGAGTAAATGGTCCTATGATTAGTAGTGTAGGAGAAGCATCTTATGAATTTGGTGAGCGTTAAATTGTACTTCTATGCTTATTAAAAGCTATGATACTAGCACACAATTGTTGCATTGTGGAAGAACAAATCAACTGATTTTTTCTTTGAGAATCTGTTGATCTTTTCATGTTCACTTTTCTAGGCAGAGGTCTTTGCTTCCTGCTCTTGATTCTGCTGAAACACGTGCTTTAGCAGAGGGCTTGTGCAGGTAATTGGCAATGCGATCCAATTTATGCATGATGAAGTCCCTATTTTTATATTGCACACATCATGTTAAATTGTGGCGTTTGAATCATTTAGGTAGCCAAGTTTCCATATATACTCTTTGTATGCAGAAAACTGTATGCCATTTATTTTTTCTTCTAAATTATCTCATACAGGGATATTATTCGTGGGAGTCCAGATGTCAAGTGGGAAAGTATAAAAGGGTTGGAAAGTGCCAAGCATTTACTGAAAGAAGCAGTGGTCATGCCAATAAAATATCCCAAGTAGGTCTTGATTGTGAAACAGTTGGTTATGCTAAGCATATGATTCACATTTTTGGAATTGGAAATGCTTACATTATTAGATGTTAAATTGGACTTACATTGTAAAATGTGGGGGCTTTGTGCTCTAGCAAATTTCATTAGATTTGAAAGATGCAATCATGCCAGCATGCTTTTTGTTGGGCAAAGCCCCACTTTCAGAAAAGCACATGGACTGGGAACAAGATTATTTTCTGGATCTGGCAACAAGATTAAATTGTGGATACCCTGGGAACTACCCTCACAAGAAGATTCCAAAATCTTTATTTCTATTTTTGTAGACCATTCACCAAAGAGTTTGTCTTCTTTACCCTTCATAAATAGAGGTCTGAGCTATTATAAAAGATAGTTCCCCAAATACCGGATGAGTCGTAACCTTGGAATTTCTTTTCAGCATTACCGAATGAGTCGTAAACTTGGAATTTCTTTTCAGCATTCTTTGGGTGTATGTTTGTTGATGTTCTTTTTATATGATCTAATGTATCAATATACTACTCAGCCGTCCAGGGGTGGAACTATGTATATGCTTGGGGCCATCACCCCCCACCCCCGGCTGTGTGTCGGTACACCGAAAAAAAAAAAAAATTAAATTTCAGAATATTAGCCATATTTTCAGCAAATTTGGCTTGCCCCCAAATTGGTTGTATCTTTTAACTTTGGCCCCTTCATTTTATACAAATGTTCATTTACGTCCTATTCATTAGTTGATATTGACCCCTAATTCTGCTATTCTACTTCTCTTTCTGCATCTGTCCATTTCATTTGTGTTAATATTTTTAACTTGCACAAGTGCCTAAGGCTTGTTTCAAGGTGAGTTTTGATGTGCTGGTTTCTCAACTAAGTTGACCTTAACCATCTTCCAGGTACTTCACTGGTCTTTTATCACCATGGAAAGGCATTCTCCTGTTTGGTCCTCCAGGGACAGGAAAGGTCTGAATTTCAAATTAGTTATTTCAATGGAATTCCAATCATTCTTTGTTTACATGATTTGTTCAATTCCCAGACAGTTCTGCAGTTTCTATTTGAATTGGCCTCTTTAAAACAACCTTTAGAGGGTTCTCCATTATTTTCCTTCTAGGGTTTAGGGGGCTGGGCTGCTTTATTGATGTTATTCATTGTTAACTGGAAAGTTTTATTACATATCCCTAAAGATTTCTACAGGATCAAAAGCACAGGTTCAACCTGTTGCTAGATTCTCACTGGTCTTCCACCATATTCCTAGAAATGTTATCCAAGGGAAAAAAAAAAAAAAAAGAACAAGTTGAATTAACAATAGGATACATGGCTATTGTGGAGACAAAGGCCAAAAGCATTCATATGGCTAGTCCGCTCGGTTCTGTAGTGGTTGAATATTCCAGAATAACTGTGGATGCTTGTTTAAATCGCATAAACTCGTCAACAGACAGTACTGTTGGCTTCTTACCTCCCATTGTATAGACTGTCATGTGATGAACTAGTATCATGCCATGTGTCTTAAAGGCTTTAATTTGGTTGATGTTGTCTGAAGTTTCCTTTTTGTATACAAGGCTTTATGTGCATGAATTACAGGAGAACACCTTGTAGGGGCTTGCAATCACTTGGTTTTCTGGTCATAGTGTGACTTTTATTTAATTTGCTTTTTCTATTTTCCAGACAATGCTTGCAAAAGCTGTTGCTACAGAGTGCAAAACCACATTCTTCAATATATCAGCATCTTCTATTGTCAGCAAGTGGCGAGGTTTGCTAGCAATGTTGTTACCATTATAATGATATGTTGTCTGCCTACAGGCCGTGGCTCTGCATATCAAATATGCTTCTAAGTCAAGTATCATTCTTCATGTATTCTGACGAGTAGCTGTAACTATATTTGCATAATATGTTAAAAAAAAATCCATATTGCAGATTTGTTTTCGATAAAAGCACAACTGATAATAAAAATAATGATTCCACACAAAGCATAATTGACTTGCTTTAGATTTTTTAAACCTGGAGATTCTTCTGTCTTTTATGTATTCTGTTGCTTTTAGAACACATGCTTGCTGCAGTGGTCTCTTTGCTTTTGGATGTCTTCTACCTTTTATGTATTCTGTTGCTTTTAGAACACATGCTTGCTGCGGTGGTCTCTTTGCTGCTACCCTATTTTGTTCTCAAGTATGATGGGGTCTTGTAATCGGAACAAATCTGAGAATTTGGAGATGTATGTCTTTGCATGAGATACAAAGATGTTTGGGATTCTATTCTGTAAAGAAAATTTTCCACCTAAAAGCTTAAGCTATTAAGTGGGGCCTAAGATATAAATCATATATTAACTCCAACACATTCTACTGGGTATATGGTAGCTCACTTGGAGAGAATGAAATTGGAGGGCTTTTGAAGATTTGGAAACACTGAGACTGGAATTCAAGGAGAATATTATGTGTCTTTAGCTTGTGATTGACCTTCATGATTTTTTGTGTCTATCATTTGTCATTGTAAAAATGGGTTTATAGTGGGAATTTAATTGTAGTTATTCTAGGGTACATAGGCTTGACTACTGTTTTAACCATCTTCTATGTATAATTTGTCTTTCTGGTCAAAAATTATGTTATTGATGAAGAATTTCATTTGGGGTTTGAGAAACTTTCTGCTATTCAATGTGAACCTTCTTTGATAGTTTTTATTTTGTATCTTAACTTGAACTTTTTTGGGGGTGTGAGCATCTGTGTAGGTGACTCTGAGAAGTTAGTAAGGGTACTATTTGAGCTGGCCAGACACCATGCACCTTCAACTATATTCTTGGATGAAATTGATGCAATTATTAGTCAACGTGGTGAAGCTCGCAGTGAGCATGAAGCAAGTAGGCGCTTGAAGACTGAGCTACTCATACAGGTGATGTGTGTTTATTTAGAAATGTTGCAGAATGGCATGTGTGCTTTAAAAGAATGTACATTAATTACATGGTAGCAATTTATTTTGCAACATTCAGAAGTATATATATTTGCATCTGCAGAAGTACTCTACTTCAAAAGATCCCTGGTCATCTCAAATTTCAAATCTGATACATATTTATGAATCCCTGCAACATCATATATGATTTTAGTTCTATTGTCCCAAAAAATTGATCACTTGGATTAGATTGCAGATGGATGGTTTGATGCGGACAGATGAGCTTGTATTTGTTTTAGCAGCAACAAATCTTCCCTGGGAATTAGACGCAGCCATGCTTCGGCGTCTTGAGAAGCGAGTATCCTTAATGTTTCCCTTTTTTTTATAATTAAAATGATTAAAATCCATTGTTTTCCTGGATGGCATTATCATTGAGTTGGAAGGACATTATTGAGATTGCTTTTGGTTCATGTAGGTAGGGCCCTTGGGTGAGAGTTCATTGCAGCCACAGTTGTAGGCAGTGGGCTTCACTACCATAGTGCCATGCTTATCTGTAAATGGTGAAGGGTAGGTTAATATTCTTAAACCATTGATAGCTATATCCCTTAAAAAATGGTCTTACCTTGCAAACAAGGTTATGCCTTTGCAGTTTTTTTTAAGCCACAAATTTTTTATTGCCTTTAAATCTAGTTCGTCCACCATTATATAAACCCGCTCTAAAGCTGAATCTTGGTGTCTACTATCCTTTCCTTCTCTGTTCTCATAATTGTTGAGCAATGGCACATGTGGTGTCTGATGTGATTACCTACAGAACTATCTACAAATCGTGTGACTGGAGTTTTGAATTGCTTGATATTCAAAGAGTTGTCCTTTGACCATAAAAAACTAGATCCTTGTTCCTCTTCCAGAGCCAGAAGCAAGAAGAGCCATGTTTGGAGAACTCTTGTCATCAGAGGACAAGGAGAAGCTTCCATACAACTTATTAGTGGAAAGCACAGAAGGTTATTCAGGTTCAGATATCCGATTACTATGTAAGGAAGCTGCCATGCAGCCATTAAGGCGTCTAATGTTGCTTCTAGAGGACAAAGCGGAAGTGGTGCCTGAGGATGGTGAGTTATAAAGTTATGCATGAATTCTTTCTGTCCTCTTTTGCTTATAGAGGATTTCCATGACCAAGCGAGTCACTTCAGTCTGTTGTCCTTTTTCTGCTAGCATTTGGTACAGATAGTTTTACAAAATTAAAATCTCATTGCCCGCCAATGTTTTAAGGACATATCTTACTCTCTTTCCCTAGTGTTCTTTTATCTATGGTGCTGATGATTGATAACTTTCAGAGTTGCCAAAAGTTGGGCCAATTACACGTGAGGACGTGGAGACAGCTCTGAGGAACACAAGGCCATCAGCACATCTCCATGCCCACCGTTACGAGAAGTTTAATGCTGATTATGGCAGCCAAATACTCCAATGAAGGCACCACCTGTCAGATATCATCCTTTTACATTGCTACCTGTAATCTCTTAATATTAGTTTCTTTTCAGATTATTTGGTTATTATTATGCTTATGACAGTAGTCAAGCCATTGCATTTTTTTCTGTAAACTAGATAATTGTGTTTTTTTTTTTCGGTTTTTATAATCTTTTGGGCGTGGTTGTATTGTGCAAGTTGCATAATTATTCATTATCTTAAATCTTCATTTGACTTCAGGGTAAGAGCTATCAGTAGATGTATTCAAGGATTGCCAGCTAGTTGGGCGATCCTTGCATTTATTTGATGTAGGTCATTATCTACAAAGAAAAATAGACACAGCACCATCCCCAAACACGCTCAGCACACTTTCTAAACAAAATTAAGTACGTCTTAATATAGTACATATACTACTGCAAGTGAGAGGCTTCGTGGATAAAAAGAACATACGAATGCATGCCAAACTCTGCAGCTTCAAGGACTCTCAGGAACTCTAAATAGGTTTCCATGCTTCTGCAATAGTCAATTTTTTCACTTCTTTGTCCTCTTAGTTGTAGTGCCTCTGCGCATGTGCAGGAGTAAATAAACAGAGTAACAAAAGAAGTTACCTTCATCCGGTCTATAATACCTGCCATGGGATCACGTTCTTTATCCAGATTTGGCTTCAACTGCTAAAATAAGGTGTGAACATTTTATTTGTGATTAGACGACCATTCCCATTTCTGTGCTCAAGTAATGTATATGCCAAACATGACCGCTACACTTAGAGAAGCAAAAATATGAATGCGTATGTGTGGGTGTGTGTATGTCTCTGCCATGTCAAACATGTGTCTTTGTGTTTTACCTTGTTCTCTTTAGGGTGCGGATCCAATCAATTCTCCTTAGAAGCTTTGAGCAAAGTAACAATGACACTTGGAAGGCTCAACGATGACTTCAGATTTTTCAGGTACGATCTCCTTGTTCAGTTTTGGCATCGCTAGACTAAAGTTGTTTCACTGCACACCATGGAACTTAACGGCCCAAACCCTCTCTCATTGTTCTCCTGCTCGACACCCTCCAGACAGACATGGATCCGCAGATTGGAGACAGCAAAATAAAGATAGATATAACATAATGCAATTAGCATGCCAGGAACACTTCTGATAACAGATCTAAAATCCCACAGCCAATAACGCTGCCCATTAAATAGCTTCCCCCCCCCCCCAACTCTAATGGAACAAACTCAATTTTTACCTTGACTTTGTCAGTATCCTGATCCCAGCTGAAAGATGCAAGCGTGGCATAACTCAGTGTTGCGGGCACCTTGACACCAGTTGAAATCGGAGTCGGTGTTGGAGTTGAAGCCGGGATGGCATCCTTTCGTCAAACTGGAGCAAGCAACCGAAACGGCAAGTTTTAGTGCCACAAACAACAGGTACACAAAGAGGTTCGGTTGGCATCAAAAGACATTAGCCTTGAAGTCCAGGAGCACTGTTAGGCCAAGAAAAACTCCATGCAAACAAGAAACCTATGACCACCTCAAAAAGCAAATACAAAATGATGAAACAAAAGCAACCCAGAAGCCATATAGCATCCAGTGCAAGCAAGCACTTCAAAACTACAAACATTAGCCTCAAATTGTTGTGTGCCAGTCAAGCAGTCATTGGCCACCAGGAATTAGGAAAACGCTGACACTATGAATTAGAATTAAGACCAAATGATCAACCAATCCATCGATCAAATAAAACATGAAGTATTATAGGGGCAGAGACCCACAAAAATTATTACATTCTTGCCTTCTAGTTACAATCCAACTTTTAGGATACCGTCACTTCACCTGACAGTTGAAGTCCAATGCACATAAAAAAATAACCCCCAAGTGAAGGATGATCTCTATAACTAAAAAAATGATAAAGTTAACATAATAATCCAACAAATAACCCAACAATAAATACTTAAAGCCAGTTAAAAAACCCATCTCTCCCATATTTCCGTGCATATGTGCAGGATAAAAGTTGGTAAGCAGCAGGCTATGGAAAAATGCCAGAACGCTCCTCCCAGGGAAATTGGAGGGGCTAATTTGAGGTTGTTATTATTATTTAATTTATTAATTCTATTTTTCTTATTTACAATACTATGATATTAGAGGGTTCTAGGGAATCTTGAACCAGTGGAGTGGCACTTGGCAGACAACACTGTAAACTAGTCTCTGCTTTCGGTTCCCCCTGCGTTCAGGTCAATGGGCTCTTAAAGCACAATTCAACAGAAAAATGGATCCCATTCGTGACAAGCTTTGTGCAGCGTAGAGCTAAAAAATAAGTGGGTCGAGTGAATTTGACTTAAGCTTGCTTGGAATTTTTAATTATTCATATTTTAAATTATACATTTATTAAATTTTATATCATTTAAATTTTTAATATTTTAAATTTTAAATTTATCATTTTTCATCTTATCAAATGTTCAGACATACAGATTCTAATCTAAAACTAGAATTATTCAAATTTTATATCTTCAAAATTTAAGCTAAATCAAATTTTAAATTATTTTGATTTTGATTTATTTTAATTTCTAGTTATACCAGTTATGAGGGTTGCGTGGTTAATTCAATCCCAAAAGCTTAAGATCAAAGTGAAATAAAATAGAGGGATGACGCTAAAAGGGGATTGAGCTTGAAGAAGTCCATAATGCTACAAAAGCTCTCAATGCAATGACAAAATTGACCTTGATTCAACATTAGGCATGCAGTGATATTTCTTGAAACAAAAACGACAACCATCCGCAATTCATGACAGTTAAGGGACGTTGAAGCCTATTTTTTTCTCATCTCCCTCTTGTCCACTACTTGGGTTGAATGAATCCTCGGATGCATTTTTAACCTTTGAATCTTCTTTCCTCTTCAAACGTGTCACCGTTTCAAGTAGCTCAGAGTCCATAATAAGAGGAAGAGAAGTAGAAGAAGCGAGGGTACGTATACTTGTACAGAAACAGGATTGACTTCAAGAAAAGTTAGAGCTACACCTTACTGTACATCAATCTCGTGGGGACCGGAACATTCAACGTACTGAAGAGGACAACAGTTCCCACCGCCATTTACAAGCAATTCCGGTAGTGTGAGAAACTGGGTTATGCCAAGTAATTGTATACCTGACAATTGTTCTTGTCCCGCTCCATGTATTCTCTGTCGATTAGGCTTTCAATCCTTTTCTTCAAATCAGCAGGCTTATTGGGAAACTTGAGTTGTTCACCATGATGAAGACACATTTTCCATATACGCACCAATAAGTTTAAAAGAAGTGAGTTTGCCAACCCACATTTAATCCCACCAATATCATTCACTACGGTGCTCTAATCGTTATATAGTACTCTACAGTTAGAAAGAGGTTAGCACACAACTGACATAATATGATTGTGACCAAGAGACATCAGGGGTTAGATTAGGGCAGAATTACCTGCTGGAAGAGTTCAGTTATCAGAAGTGTGTGGCTTAGCACTTTCCTCGTCTTCATTATACGAACAATAGCAGCATCGACCTGTAAGCATTACATGGTATCAATAACATTTTTATCTGGCTAGCTCCAACTTTTCTTAAAAGCTTACATTGATGAGAAAAAAACTAAGTTCTGGTGAAAAGGATGCTCAATTAAAAGTGAACCTGGTATTGACAATTTTGAAACACCCTCTCAGTGGTGCTTGTGTTCTCCTCTACAGTTTCTTTTCATCTGGATTGAATTGACCTGCATCCCCAATAAGTGTCAGATTTAGGGTCCAAAATATGACTGGCTAGCAGAAAAATGCATTCAGGTTAACAAATATAAGTGAGTGTAATTATTCAATTTTATAAAGCTAAAGGAATGGAATTTTGGCTGAAGTCACATCTATGCAAACTTAATACAATCTGGGGACAGTTTTACATAAAAAAAAATACAGAGACGTTCCTTCATACGATAGAGACAGGCGGTGAATCCATCATTAAAAAAAAAATTCATCATCGCCCTCCACATACCTTCCTTTTGGCACCTGCAAAACATAAATCCATTGATTAAAAGGGAATGAAAAGACAATTTTCATGAGCAGCTTTACTTTTGCAGCACTTTCTCATTTTCAACAACCTCTGTTTTTCAGCTCTACATTGCAATTTGTATCCCCATGAGATAGTGCACAGAAATGGGCTCACCAGATGAAACCAGAAAAGAATATATTGGGCATAGCTAGAAAATGCATTAAAAAAGAAAAAGTCTGAGGGAACAGAGAAAATTGCACCATTCCCATTAAGAAGAGGAAACATGGCTTGGTAGAAACATCTTCTAGCTGTTTGTTCTCTTCAAAAACATTACAGAAAACTGGTAAACCAGGGCCAAAAATTTACCAACTTATAACAATAGGATTAACAATTCAGACCCAAGAATCAGAGCAATGCAAATTACCACCAGGCACATTTTGCAGGACACGAACTTTTCCACATGCCCAAGACTGCAAAGTTCTCCTCAGTTCTTTGTCCTCTATGCCAGTGGCATCCTTGACATCTTGAAATCTAAGCTTTTGAGTATCATTAAATAGCATCAGGACAACAGTCTGGAGTACAATACATGAAAAAAAAACCATTAGAATATGCCCCTTACACAGTCAGTGCAAATAAAACAAAAAAATTAATTAAACACAATGTTAAGTAATGCATGGGAGACCAATGACCAGCCTGAAAGAGAGAGATTGCCAACTCCTTTTTACCTTTGGGAATATCAGCTTTCAGGACACAGTGACCCAATGAATTTTGCCACATTAGGCACCTACCGCTGTACTTGCTTAAGTGAAACTCTTTAAAAATATCTTGTGCTATGGGCAAGAAAAGAATCGGATAAGTTTTTGCAATTATCTACCTATAATGAGTAAGGCTGCAAGGTAGCTGGTGCCTAACCTGATACACATTCAGCTCATGAGGAAGCCTAACATCCATGGGTGAATATGTGGGCCAATACCTATGGAAACCAACCCAACACAAATTAAACTTCAATCTTAAGACAGGGACTATGCACACAGTATCTGATTGGAGCCTAGAAACTTGAGATCTCTGCCTACCCTGTTGTTAAGACATGGACACTCATTTCAATCCCTGATGGTAGTTTTGTCCTTGCCTGCGATGATTGTTTGAAGGACTCATTTATCTCCTTTGATAGTTCAATATCCTGCTAAGAAGCAAAGAAGTTACCAAGCCTATTGGCTTGCTGACAATAAAAAAACACAGAGAGAGAAGGGGGTGAGGAAGAAAGGAGAGAGGCAGGGCAAGAAAGAGGCATAAGTTAGGATTTAGTAGAGATACCTAGAACCTGAATTCCAATAGGCCCTAGAAGAAATTCAAAAAGGGCTCCGATTCCCCATAGATAAGTTTTCAATAAATACAAAGGGAAAAAATGGTGATGCCAACACCAAATTGCTTAAATATGCTTCTATTGATGAAAGTAATCTGCTTGTGATCTGAGTGATTGTTGCTCATGTAACTGCCTGCCTTAGGCTGCTATCAATTGTTTACACTGAGCACTCCTAAAACTCATGTTACAATTTGCACTAAACATGCATGATGGACCAACAGGAATAAAATTTTTCAGGTTGGTAAACGTAGCTCTACACAGGGGTCAGAACAACATAGTAGTAAATGATGCCTTGAGATAAATGAGCCCATTATATGGAACAAGAACAGAATCTTTGTGGAAAAGAGAGAAACAAATTTATGTAGCACAGCAATAAACTATCATCAATACGAAGATTCCACACGGAAATACAACCATCACAACTCCAGAATACACACACACATATGGACATGCTCACCTTAAACATTCCCTCTAGCTTGTTGGTAAACTGGCTGCCACACTCGGTCTTCAGCTGCAGTAGGAACAGAACTGTTAATATAATGGATACAAGTAAAGAATTTAGCAAAGTCAAAGTTTGAGTTACTTAACCTTAGATATCATAGATTTCTCTGCATCAATAGAAGGAAGCACTTTTCCCCAACAGAAGTCTTCTTGCAAGGTCCTTCTTATAGAATGCTTCAAACACATCCTTGCCCTTCATAAACAAGAAAAAAAGCACATACCTCAGCAGTCAGTTTGCTTCAGCAGACCTGAAGTTTCTGGCATAAAAGACATATTGAGTGCAAAAGCAAAAGCACAGACACAACAAGATTATCTGAATAAACCTGAATAAAACCAAAACTTTATCAAGGGTACCCACCAACTCCTCTTCAGAGGTACCCTTGTTTCCAGCACAAAGCTTCTCATCCAAAAGCTTCACAATCAGCTCCACTGACCGGTTCTATTAAAGGGAGAATAAGTTCAAATTCTAAGTTAAAAAGCTTGGTAATAACACAGCGATATCAGAAACAAGAGCTCATCCATGTTAGTGGAAGAATAATGACAGCAAGACATGCTTAGTTAGATGCTAGCCTGAATTCAGTAGCTAATTTACAAAAAGCAGATATATAAAAGAGAAGGCACACTAACCTGACGAAGATTAATTAGATGTTCAAATGTCATCCTTTATGGTATTGGAAAATGCTTCATTCTTAGAAAAGCTTTCATCCCATATTTTGTCCAGAGACACCATGAATTCTAACCAAGTGGAGACCATATCCTTAGCTTTCTCTTCATCCACAACAATGCCCTGTCCAGTTCTTTGTATGTATAAACTAAGTGCCTGTCTAAGTGATCCAAGAGCATTCACCCTTGAGAACAGCAAGTGCATCCTGCGCAGGTCCTCAATCTGATGCCCATCCATCAGCATCATGAACCCCTGGACAGATAATCAAATATTTTTTGCTTAGTCCAAGCAAATGCATTGCATAGTAAAAGAAACAATAATTAAAACCCATGCATACCTTATCAAGAACTGCAGATATGTGCCGTTCAAGAAGTTGCCTTTCTGCAGTTGGTATTAGAGCTCTCCATGCACATGCATCAAGGTAGATTAAACATCTTTCATGCTCTTCATGCAACCTTACCTACAAATATGCCCCCAACCTTTTCAAGAGTAAACACACTCTCAAGACAAAAAAATCACAGCTAGTCTAAATGAAAATTTCAGAAAGAAGAAAATGCACCTCCACATGCTTCAGGTAATCAGGAACATCTAATTGCTGCATGTTTTTCATTCCTTCAGTGGCATAAAATTCTGATGTGCACTCAAGGAATGGTCTTTCAAAGCTCTCTGAACAAATTCCTAAGCAGTGAACATCTTCAAAAGATGATTAAGGAGAGTCCTACCTATGGCTTCACCTAACCTGCACAGTAAAAAAGTACCCTATGTTTTCCAGATTAAAATCAACATTAAAATATTCTAATGACCTGAAGCCATTAAGTATTTCGATCCTAAAATACCAAAATCCAAACAATCAAAATGACATGCTTCAAATCTGCTTAGTACATCCTACCAATACCTTCAAAACAAAACTCTAGTCTATTGGATTTACAAAATGTGAGCAGCCAGGTTCCCTCACTCTTGAATGAGTTCATGACTAAAATAGAGTTCAGATGTCTGATTGCAAAGCTCAAGGGGGACCCGAAAAACATAGTAAAGGACTTGGGGTTGTTCTATTCACCATGAAGAAATAACAAATCTATGCCTCCTGAAACATAAAGCATTTCTTAGAGAACAACACTGTAAGCAGCTTGTTCATGAGAACATCCTTAATACCAGGTCTCAACATACTGCTTTGGTGCCTTCCTTAAGATCGTATAGACTTAATTGTACTGTGCACACATTCAAAATATTACATCATTAAATTCAATAAGGCAATGTTGAATTTTAACTGAATTTATTTTTATCCTTTTTTTTCTTTACTATGTGAAAAGGCAAAATTAGTTTCTACATTTTCAAAAAATAAAACTATGTTAAAGAAATAAACTTTAAATTGAGATTTTCAATGCCATGAGATATATCTTGTCAAATAACCCATTATAGATTATGTATATCTCCTTTTTTACTTGTTTCTTTTTTTTTTTTAAAAAAAAATATTAGGTTAAAATTTTTATTATTTAATTAATTAATTTTCCCTTTTTATGAAAAATATATAATAAAAAAATAATTTTTTGTGTGGTGCCTTATGGAAAATTAATTTGAGTCATATATATTTATATATATTTAGTTCATAACATAGAAAATTCAAGGTGATTCTTCACAATTTAACTTGAATATACAAAATCTAAATATAAATAAATTTTGTGTGAGTGAAATAAGCAAAATTTGCTGGTTCCTTTGAAAATAGTGTAACGATTATGACTTTATAAGCAGTTCTTCGACAACTTATAACATTCCTGCTATTATGTCCCAGTATGTTGAATGTAGACAGATAAGAGCGCTAGAACAACTTGCACATCATTAAACTTTGCATCAGGATGTTAAAAGTTTTAGTTGACTGGTGACATCCTAATTTGGATCAGATCATACTAAATCCAGATAGTACCTGATGTGGGAATTCATAGATGGCCAATACGAGTCGTTTGATGTTGGACTCTTCTTCTTGTTGTTGGTTGAGGGACTTTGCCTTGAACCTCAAGTTTTACTTTTGCTTTTGTTGTTGAGTTGTGGGCTATTCGTAGGGGAGTAGAAATGACTTGGCAATTGGGGGTGTCTAAATTATGGTTAGAAGTTGATTCAAAGTTGTTTGTGAATGTCGTGCTACTCAAAGCACTATTGTATCATCCCACTGCATCTTTGTATAAAGCTAATACGAAGAGACTGGTAAGTTCTTGTTTCCCATGTTTACCAAGATGGGTATATGATTGTTAATTGGCTCACGAATTTTACTCTCTAATTACCTTTGGAGTTGCATAAATTAGCTTATGTTTCATAGGAACTAAACTTGGTTTTCGCTAAGGATAAAGTCAAAGTATGTTAGCCTCAATTAAGGGCACCTAACGTCGGTAGGCTTTCATAATGTATTGCTTCTTTTCCTTTGATGTAACAATCTCCCTTTGGACACCCCCCTTCCCCCCCCCCCCCCCCCCAAAAAAAAAAAAAAAAAGAACTTCTTACAAAGATTAGCTGAAACTTAAGGACTTAAGGTATTGGGATTCTTATAAAGCTAAGTTAATGCTTTACTTGTCTTGACAAAGAGGTTTACTGTTGTCTCGGAAATCAACTTTTTTAATAATAAAAATAGCTAAAATATCAAGATTAGCTAATTATTGTCATATAACATTGATGAGAGGTCAAAAAACTATTAGCTGAGTTTAACATTAAAGGACCTCACACATATAAGAAAAAAGTACGAAAAAAATGATAGGAAAGAGCTTTTGATATTAATACTTTATTACTTAAGTCAGTAAAAAGGAGTAAAGAAAATGAAGTTCGAGTGTATGGGCTAGGGCAATGACAATGTGACAAGGGCATGAAAGTGTATCGAGTTCTCGAATTTGCCTTAAACTTGAATGAAGGCTTAAAGTACAAGGGCGAATTGAGTTCAAAAAAGACTTTAAAATCATATACAAACTATACTTAAGTTGAGTTGAAGGAATATCATTTTATTGCATGTAATCTTAACCTTATAAAGAAGTCATTTATAACCAATCCAGATTTTATAATTATTTATAGAATTAAAGATTTTAATTTTAGTTTTATTTTATATTATTTTAATTAATTCTAATTAAATTAAAAAAAATTATTTCTATAACTTGAATTAATGAGATCTAAATTACAACAAACTTAACATTGATATTGAAAAAAAAAACATTAAATTGGAAAAAAAAGGAGGGAGAGGATTTTACACCTCTAACCATATATATATATATATATATATATAAAAACAAAAAAAAAAAAAAAAAAAAAAAAATTAAATATGAAAAAAAAAAAGGGAGAATATATTACTCAACTAAAAATAAATATATATATATATATATATAGAAACGAAAAAAAAAAAAAAGTAAAATCGTATATTGAAATGAGTCCTTGGTACGAAGACAGAAACAAAATGTTAGCATAGTCTAACTTTTTCGACTTTGTTAGTAATATACGAGATCTATAAATATTATGAATGCAACGTAATGTATTATAGACTGTTAATTATAATTAATTACTGTAATTATTTGAATTTTTTTTTGTCTTTATAACGAATAATTGAAATTATTTTTCATTTATAGTGACTTGATATTCCATGCTGATTTGAATATATATGATACCAAGTAGTTTATCTTTTAGGGTTTAGCTGATAACAAATGATCTTAATTGATTAAAATAAGAGAATTTATAGAAATTATATCTCTACGGTCTAAACCCGAAGCTTCCTTTGACAATATGGCCACTTTATATGCCAATTTCTAAAAGAGGGGTTGGGTCTCTTTCATATCAATCGCTGTAATTTATATTTTGCATGTGGTTAATCGGCAACTTGTTTCCATTCTAATCATATTCTATGTTGATGTTCAGTTTTTTCAAACGATGGTTTTGTCTCTAATGTGGAAAAAACAAAAAAAAAAACAAAAAGCTATTCAAATCGAAAATGCGTTGTCCCATCTCCCCGTTGTGGAAACATTTTATCAATCCGCCATTTTCAAAAGATGGAAGAGATCCATTGTGGAATAATAATTCTAGATTATGACTATGTTTACAGTCCACAGATTTAATCTGATTTTCTTCTTTTTTTAATTTTTTTTTTTTGGGGTTGAAATTCGGTTTTCAAAACAATTTAGCCTTCGTAGATGAGTGTTAGTAAATTCGGTTTACAGTTTCCTAATATACGTTATGTCCATATTGATTAGTTTATTATATAATTTTTTATTATCTGAATAATTCTTTGTAACTTTTTTTAATAATAATAATAATAATTTTAGATAATGAAAATTAAGCATATTATTAACAATATACTAAAAAAATGTTTATATATATATATATATATATTGAAAAATAAAATCTATATGAATCCCAAGTATTGCATTTCCCTTCTGTACAAGGAGCTGCAGGGTACATGATTGCTGATTGAAAAAAATTGGATCAGAGCGAGACGATTCTGCAAGCAAAAGAAGTCCTTGCGTCTGGCTTGGTCATCTTCACACCGATCATCTTTGCTACGCATGTCCCTTACGAAGAAGCTTCCACGCGTATGCATGATCCACTAAACTTGACAGACAAACGAAAACTTCAACTGCACCTGACAGCAAAACTTAAGTTATTTGATAGATACCTAACCGAGATGAGATTAAAAAAAAAAAAAAAAAACAGAGACTTGTGAGAAAAATACAAAGAAGCAAAGGATTCTTCTTCTACATGCAATAATTAAGATGTTATCCATATGTATACTACATGGTTATAATCTCCCATATAATCTAGAAACAAGCATATAAAAAATGTACGCCACATCAACTAGTGAATAAAAAATGTTAAAAAGGAAAGAAAGAAATATCTAAGATCCCATGACTGATCTAATTAAAATACGCACCTTTGATGTCATTAAAAAAATAAATATCATTTGGCATAGTGGTACCTTTGATATTTTCCTGATTACCCACGTGAATTAGAATCACCAACCATTCAGAATTTGCCAATGACTTTTGTTCCAATATTGCAACTGAAAAAGTTAGGAGGAAACTGCGAGAGGGTGTAGGGGGTACACAGACAAGATAGTGGGTTTCGTGCGAAAAAGGTAATTTAAAAAGAAATTAATAAATTATGTCCCACAAATATAAAACGTGTAATATAAAATATATAATAATTATTATACAATATATAATTACTATCTATTAAACATTACATGATAATTGTTGTGTATATATAATTATATATTTAATTTTATTACATTATAATGAGAAAAAAAAAAAAAAGAATTTCAAGTACGGTCTGTTGCCCTGTCAAATCCTCTAATTGGATCCGTTTCCAACTTGCGTGCTTTGACTCGTCCGTCCTTACCTGACTTCATATGATTTGGTCCTTCTAGACTGCTCATTAACGTTCAACTAGTTGAACCGCACACTGCTGTCCTAGACACTACTTTCCTTCCATTTTTGGCTGTCAATGTCTTGGTCCCAACTCTCTCTCTCTCTCTCTCTCTCCTTCCCCCAATTTCCACTATAAAAACACAGACCAAAAGATCACCAAAACAATGGAAACGCAGACGAACTCCATATATACACTATACCATCAGTTTTCTCGATTGCGATATTCCACCAGAGAATTGTAAGGAAATAATTAGAAGGCCCCATTTGAAGGGAAAAGCCAGAAGAAGGCAAAAGAAAAGGGGCAATTGAAGTGGATCTTCAATGGCTGCTATTTCTAGTTCTTCAAGCCGTGAGGAGGTGAAAGTGGTCCTTGTCGACACACAATATGTAGTCACAGATCCCAACAAGTTCAAGTCTGTGGTTCAGAGTCTTACGGGTAAAGATTCATGTGTTGCGTGGATCGAGGAGAGCGGGTTCACGGGCGTAAAGAGGAAGAAGAGACCGGTTCATGGTGGTGGTGGTGGTGGTGGAGAAGCTGGGAGTAACGGGATTTTATCAAGTTGTCATGGAAGTCCAGGTAGTGCGGGTGTTGGCCTTGATGATGAGGGCGGTGATTGGAGATTACCTAACGACATGTCGTTTATGGACTTCGATAGAATGATGTTGGAGCTGCCTCCATTCGAATGGCACGGAATTGTGGGCTGAGAATACTCTGCCTTAGTTTGTGCTAAAATATTGAAGGCTTAAAATTTCTGTACGAAAGTATTGAATGAATGTAAAACATATTGAATCACTGGTTTTAGCTGTATCAGGAACAAATTCACAATTAGGGTAAAAATCACATTAATAATTATTCTTTTTTCACAGTCTAAATACTATATAGTATGAGAGAACAACGGATATATATATATATATAATTTTTTTTTTCTAATTCTCGTAGTATTTCTCACTGTAGAGAATGAGAGTTTATCTCTCTATATTTTTTTTCTATCTGTTATTTAAGTTCAGAAGATGAACTTAGGATCTCTCATTTGCCCACTTATTTATATTTCGATTACATACGTTCAGATATGTCCAGGAGAGAAAACATAATGTATTTTTTTTAATTAATCTTTATCAATATTTTTATACAAGTTAAACAAAAGAGAAGTTTGTTACAAGAAAAAATTATTTATTTATTGTAATATGTGACATAGACAATGCCTAAGTGGTCATTCTTGTTACTTTAATTGTACTAGACATTGTCAATTTAACTAAAGATTAACTTTTTTTTAATTATTCATTAATAACAATAATGTATAATAATAATAATTAATAATTAACAAAAATCATTAATAATAATATACAATAATAATAATAATAATCAAACAGACCCTAAGACAACGGTTTCTTTAGTGATTTGAAAACTTTTAATTCGAACTCTTTCATCTTTCTTTTTTTTTTTTAGTCACTCTTTCATCTTTGTTTTAGCTTGCCAAATTTCTCTTAATTCAAAAAAATCAGTTCAGAAATATTTTTTCTATCTTCTACTTTTAGACTTACTTATTTATCAAACAATAGCCCTGAAATTTTTGTATCAAATATCATCATTTCAACCGCCAATAGGACAGACAGCTGGACAACATTTCAACGTTTTGTAGGGTAATTACTTACGTGGCAAGTTCAAATCCTGTTGTATTGTCTGGTGGAGAATGGACCGACACGACACTCTTTGTCGCCATATGTGAAACTTCGATACAACCTTCAATAATTTGAGGGGGAAGATTTTCATTTTTTATTTTTTCTTTTGCTTTAAGAAAAAAAAAAGGTCTTTACAGCATTAAGAAGACATTTATGTCATATTAAGCAGACCAATCACCTTCTAGGCCATTAGATAGCTTGAAAATTTCATGGGTACGATTAAAAAAAGTTCAATAAAGCAGGGGACTTTGGACACTCGACCTTCCTCAATCGTTGTTGAAGTAGGCACTTGCGCCACCTCAAGTGGTTTGACTTTTAAGATCTAATCAAATGTACTCAGAGCGCTAATTCCTTCACGTTCTTTTATCTTTCTCATTTTGTTGTAATGGCATCTGTGCTCGAGAACTTCTCAAAGGTTTTTGTGTTGGCACGCTCATGTTTGATTGACAAACAAACATTGCATGCCTACCAGAACAAAGTGGCTCGATATTCGCTCAAAAAGAATTGAAGAGAAGAAGAATTTTGTTAGATGATGCGGAAAACTCCAAGAGACCCAACGCATACAATGACTCAGAGATGAATCAAGAAAGTTAAATCAGAGTTAAATAACACAAATCTTAAACCCAACATGTGAAGGAACACGAAACTAAGGTATTTAAGAAGGATATGGACGCCACACTCCAAAACAGAGAGAAATTGGGAGTGATAAGTCGATTGGAACGCCACAAGAACTGTCTCTTATACACATCTAGATGTCTATAAGAGACAGGTTCGGAAGGATATACAACTTTGAGTGAAATAGCTGTCTCTTATACACATCTAGATGTCTATAAGAGACAGGTTCGGAAGGATATACAACTTTGAGTGAAATAGCTGTCTCTTATACACATCTAGAGGTGTATAAGAGACAGGGTTTTAGCTGTATCAGGAACAAATTCACAATTAGGGTAAAAATCACAGTAAGAATTATTCTTTTTTCACAGTCTAAATACTATATAGTATGAGCTGTCTCTTATACACATCTAGATGTGTATAAGAGACAGCCACACTCCAAAACAGAGAGAAATTGGGAGTGATAAGTCGATTGGAACGCGACAAGAAGAAGTACCTCTTGATAAGTTCTTTAGTCCTGAAAAGAACTGAGGGAGAAAACCCTTACTTTCTATTTCACTCAAAGTTGTATATCCTTCCGAACTTACAAGGGGTGCCTATTTATAGGCAAAGATAGCAATCATAAAGAGGAACAAATTCCTACTTATGACAAATCCTTACTTTGTGAAATTTCTAACAATGGAAAAATTTCACAACAGAAAATACTCTTATTTAGGAGTGAGTGCTATTACTTAATACGGGCTATCAAGTACTCCAATGATATTAATTAGGCCTCTACTCCTGTCTCTTATACACATCTAGATGTGTATAAGAGACAGCTATTTCACTCAAAGTTGTATATCCTTCCGAACTTACAAGGGGTGCCTATTTATAGGCTGTCTCTTATACACATCTAGATGTGTATAAGAGACAGTTATTGGGCCTTCTGGAATCTGAAATGGACCTTTTGCATCCAGTGGAGCCTTCCAGCCATCATTTCTAGAGTTCACATCATTAGCTTGTGTTATTGGACCTCTTGTATTCATTGGAGCTTTCCAGTCATCATCGTTATGGTTCTCATCATTTCCCCTCTCCTCAAAAAGATTCGACCTCGAATCATCACCTACATTAAAATGGGAAAGATCAGAAACGTTAAATGTTGCACTCACATTATACTCACCAGGAAGGTCCAACTTATAAGCATTGTCATTAATTCGTGCTACAACTTGAAAGGGACAATCTCCTCTAGGTTGTAGTTTTGAACGCCTTTGAGCTGGAAACCGTTCCTTGTGCATATGCACCCAAGCCCAATCACCAGGTTCAAACACCACTCTCTTTCGTCCCTTGTTAACTTGGGATGCGTATTGCTCAGTTCTTTTTTCAATTTGTTGCCGCACCTTTTCATGCAATTTTTTAACCATATCAGCCTTGCGTTCACCATCTAAGCTAGCATACTTATTGACAGGTATAAGTACCAAATCTAAAGGAGTCAACGGATTAAAACCATATACAATTTCAAATGGAGAATAACTAGTAGCAGAATGAACACTCCTATTATATGCAAACTCGACATGTGGTAAACAATCTTCCCATGTTTTCAAATTTGTTCGAATAATAGCTCGCAAAAGAGTAGAAAGAGTTCGATTAACCACCTCAGTTTGCCCATCAGTTTATGGATGACAAGTTGTTGAAAACAGTAGCTTAGTACCTAACTTACCCAACAAAGTCTTCCAGAAGTAGCTTAAGAACTTTATATCTCGATCTGAAACAATGCTTCGTGGCAGGCCATACAAACGTACTACTTCTCTAAAGAATAAGTCAGCCACATTGTTTGCGTCATCAGTTTTATAACATGGGATGAAGTGTGCCATTTTTGAAAATCTATCAACAACAACAAATACAGAATCTCTACCCCTTTTTGTTCGTGGCAATCCTAGTACAAAGTCCATAGATAAATCAACCCAAGGAAGACTAGGTATGGGCAAGGGGGTATACAAGCCATGTGGCAAAACTCTAGATTTCGCCTGTTCGTCTACATCATTTTCATGCTCATGGGCACGTCTCAACTGCCTTCTTGCTCTGGGAGCCTCATAATCCCTATGTCTCATTTGCAACTCTGCTATTGTATTAGCTTGCTCCTCCATCCTCTCCTACATATCATCAAATCTGGTATTCATGCGCTCAAATTGTTGTTGCATAGCTTTGATCATGGAGGACACATCACCACGCCTCCCTCTTGAGCTGCACCTTTGTCTTTGGACGTCATGTATTAGTTTTATACAAAATAATTAAGGTACCTCACAGAACGCTCCCTCACGTGTTTCACTCAAAAGATGATGTCACACTCCCTCGTGTTTACACTCCTGATGGCTTTTCCTTTATATGAACTTTCTCTCTTGTCTTTTCACACTCAGATTTCCCCTTACAGTTCTATAATGAACTAAACAACATAATCAAGAATATTGATTCTGAACAAAATATGACAAATGACATAGAATTGAACAATTTGGAGAATAAGGAATTAAAAGGGGAAAAGGATATCAAGGCAAACAATTTAAAGAACTAAACTCACAAAAGTCAAGACTTGATTAGTTAATCCTTGCCTTTTCTTTCTTTTTTTTTTGTTGATCTTTTTTTTTTTGACTAAAACAAAATAACTGTAAAATACTTACATGCCATAATTGAAATTGGAATTGACAAGTTTTTGAGCTTACGAACAAACAAAGGGAGAAGGATTGCAAACAAATAGATTTGTGTGTTTGAATTGGTAATACACAAACTGAATCGAAATAAATGAATCACAAGGTAAAAATTGAAGGGTGAATGAGTTCAACCTGATTTAGAAACAGGCTCTGATACCAACTGATGCGAAAAATCCCAAGGGACCCAACGCACACAATGACTCAGAGATGAACCAGGAAAGCTAAATCAGAGTTAAATAACACAAACCCTAGACCCAATATGTGAAGGAATACGAAACTAGGGTATTTAAGAAGGATATGAACGCCACACTCCAGAACAAAGAGGAATTGGGAGTGATAAGTCGATTGGAACGCCACAAGAAGAAGTACCTCTTGATAAGTTCTTTAGTTCTGAAAAGAACCGAGGTAGAAAACTCTTACTTTCTATTTACTCAAAGTTGTATATCCTTCAGAACTTACAAGGGGTGCCTATTTATAGGCAAAGATAGCAATCCTAAAGAGGAACAAATTCCTACTTAGGACAAATCCTTATTTTGTGAAATTTCTAACAATGGAAAAATTCCACAACAGAAAATACTCTTATTTAGAGAGTGAGTGCTATTGCTTAACACGGGCTATTAAGTACTCCAATGATATTAATTAGGCCTCTACTCTTTGTCAAGCTTGAATTCGCACCATTTTGAAATCTGGTGGCCTGAATATCCTTAATCAGCC